>JAJEKB010008326.1:0-21750 GCA_022393335.1 Macrotrachela quadricornifera | reverse complement strand
AAAAAGACTTATGTCACTACATGCTTTGATACTGACTAAATTTGATTGCAATAGATGATTTTGACTTTATTCGAAGGAATTGGTACAAAAAAATTTTTTTTTCAAATAAAGGCTTCAGTCACATAGAACATACTAATTACTTGATTTTACCTCTATAAAATGCCAGTTAAGACAAGTTTAGAGGATTCGATTTATTTTTCAAAACTCAATAAAATAGTCGTTTACATGCTCGACATTGATCTTTATCCTTGTGCTATTACATAACAACAAAAAATATATATATACAGATAAATTCATCATACTTGTATTTGTTCTATGACATATATGGGAGAAATCTCATAGAATGATATATGAAACAGAATAGTACTCATATATATATATATTCTCACTTTCATGGAATAACTCTTGAAATTTTTACAAGCTCACTGTGTTATTTCTTGGCATATTTCAGTCATTATTTGACATAACTACTGCCAATTGAAAGCATAATATGAATCGAATTCATGTCGAAAAATAAATTTTGTACACAACAGCAGTTACAGATGTATAGTTGGGGAAAAAAACGATGAATCACGTTGCTAATAACATTTTAATTGCCCCACCAAGTTCATATAGTTGTGCAAGAACTCAAAAAACAAAAATTTATTAGTTAGTAATTGAAGTGCTTGAAAGAAAAGAGAAATATTTTCATTATTCTCTTTTCATCTTCTACGGAGTTGCGGAGACATTTTCTGTTTTGATTGAAAGAGATTTTTTCCATTCTCATTCTAGATTTATTGCGCACATCACCATTCAATGTATACTTTATTATACTTCGCTTTTTTCTACATTACTAAAATAGACTTTTGACTCATAGAAGACATCAAAAATGAATATTTTTTCGATATTTCTATTTTTATTTCTAGATTAATATTATTCATTCAACATTTTAAATTCTAATTCCAAAATATGGATCATATTTTTCTAGATGAGATATTTCACCAAATATTTCGATATACATAACTATTAGATTTATTTCGTAGTTTCTACAATCTAAACTCGCTTTTCAATCGAATCATAGGCGAAGTACGCATCCATCTTCGTCCTAAATGAATGTAACAATATTCGTGAATTGACATTCGGATGGGAATCACAGTACAATGTTTATTCAATCGGACATTCTTAATTAGTAGTTGTTAAACCAGGAAATTTTTCGCATCTAAGAAGCTTAACGACCTATCAGCATAATCTTGGACATCTGAATTTCAAAAGCTACGCACCCTCACCCTCACCCTCAAGATTTTTCAAAACATGCCCAGACTGGTGAAACCATCTCGGGAGAAAACATAATGCTATGCTCATTTTTAAATTCATTGAATTAAAAGTACGAAACGTAACCTATTGCGGGCGACTTTTATATATGAGAAAGAAGTGTTATTTTACAACGGTACATGATCATATTTTAAATCATTCTATTGTTCCCTAGACTGAAAGGATGGGGTCTAGAAAACGAAATTCACCTGTATCTGTCTGTCTGTCTGTAACGCGGTCAAAATGACCATGGAAATATGGTACAAATAACCATTTAACAACTATGGTACAGATGACTATTTAGTAACTGTGGTACAAATGACCACTTAATAATTATGGGTAAAATGGCCATGGTAACTATGGTACAAGTGACCATTTGAAGTTATAGTTCGAATAAACATGGAGAAGACTATAATAATCATCTAATCACTATGATTTAAATTAATCGATCATTATCGATTAAAAATGACGATCACTGTTTAATTATATATTTCGATTAGATTATTGTTCAACGCTGCATCAACAATTAGGTGATTTATCAATAAATTAGAATTTTATAAGTGAATGTGCACATAAAATTATCATAAATAAAAATCATATTCTTTGAATAATGTGATCAAATTTTTTTCGAATAGAAACAGCGCTTAAATAATATAATTATCAAAATTCGCGTTGTTGTTTACAGTATCATTATAGTACGCGATAAAATATAAAAACGTTTCAAATATAAGAGTATCAAACAAACGGTTATATGCATAAGAGTTCATGTCCCTAGGTGTAAAAGGTTTTCGTATTTGGGTAGTATTTGTCTCGCGATTGAGCATCGATAGTGATACGCATGCAAAAAATGCTTATAGGGAGGCAATTTAAACTCAAACAAAGAGTCAAATGAAATTATTTAAAGAATATGATTTCTTTTTATCATAGTTTTGTGGAACTCACATACCAAAAATTTGAGTGTAAGTTTTAAGTCGAAGTTTTATGGCTCCCCACTCCCTTACAGACATCTCTATTACAGACAGCTTCCATTGCAGACGGTTCAGTCTCAAAAGAGATACTTTTTTTCCTATATATAGCGGTTTGAAAATGTTTTGCAGAAAAAAACGTTCTCTGGGTTTAACCCTTTGAGTCCCAAATTATTTTTTGCTAGATTTAATTCACTTAAACTGTTAGATTGGCTTATTTTACACATAGAAACACGTAAAATACATAACTTGCTCGCACACGCTAGTGATTTATTCAGGATAAGTTTTATTGAATTTTGTTACACTTGAATATAAATTTTACTTTCTAAAGTTTCTTTATTATAAAACTTATACAAGTTTTTCATAAAACCATAAAAAAATTATTTTTATTTCGTTTTGCACATAAAAAAACGCTATGAAGACTGCATTGTGTATTGCTAAACAGTCGAGAAACTCTTGTACTGTAGTGTCTGTATCTTCCTTCAGAACCACAAGAAACACATGTGCTAATAATTGAGCTGATAAAGAATTGTTACTCAACGTTTGTTGACTTCATTTCTCTTTTCTGACAGAAAAATAAGTAGTTTTGTCCTTTTTACCCTGAAATTGGTTTCGTCGTTAAAAAATGAGCTGTTTGTATTGCTCTCTTGATCAGAATCCATTTATTTGTTTCGAACACCACCTGTACCTTAGAAGTAAAATAGAGAAGAATATGATGCTTCGCTGTGGTTATAAGGTAATTTGCTATAGATGTATAGTGACTGAAAATACCGTCTTCTATACTTTTTTAAAGAAAGTTGTGAAATATTCCAGAAATTTCTCAATGGACGGCTATATATTTCTTTTAAGATAGTTTTGAAAGATTGTATAACATTGTCTACATCTTCATTCCAAAAGACAATGTACTAATTTTTATAAATAATGTTGTGAAAAATAATTACAAAACATGTGTAGCATTTTTGCTACTATGAGACTGAAAAGGTTAAGTAGCTAGCACTACTTAATCTTTTCCAGCACTACTCACTCGATATCAATAGCTACACAATGTTTCCGTAGCTACTTTATCTACTCATATACTTTCTTATGTTTGATATTGAGTAGTCAGCACAATTTAATTTTTTCCAGCACTATTTAATCGATATCAATAGCTATTTAATATATTCACCAGGAGGCAGGTGGGAAAATAAATCAGTTCAAATAAGTTAAAATAATCATCCGTTGTTAGACTGTATTTCATTTCTTAGTCAAACAAATCTATGTCGTTAATTTATTCTTCACGTGGATATATTCAAATTACTGATGATGACTATGTTCACTCATTTTGAGGTAACAACTCCAATTCGAGCAGGGAGTGACAAAAAGGGGAAAATTAAACAATTCAATTTAAATTAATTTAACTAATCATGCGTTTAAAAACTATATTTTATTTATTAAACAAAAACATCTGTATTACAAATATATATATTGGCTGACTGAAGATTAGAATTTTGTACAATATGCAAAAATCGAGTTCCGCATTTCAATTTCTGACTGTTAAAAACATTTATATTTGTCATCACTGTATTAATATAACTAGTTAAAACCTCATCATTATGAATGCTGACTATTTTAGAAACAATATTTTATTTTTATTCTGAAATTTGATTAAAAATGGTACCATTGGATTCAGAATGAAACTCTGCATGCACCTCATAAGTGGATTTATAGTTAGCTCAACTCGAATAGCGAATCCGGCCGAGAAAACCGCTAAAATAGGCCTTTTAGACTAGTATTTCCAGGTAAAGTAGTATTTTTTGCCAGTCAACGTGCCTTGAAAATAGTACCATTAGAATCAGAATGAAATTCTGCATCCAGCTTAAGTGAATTTAGACTCAGCTCAAATGAGATAACGAATATTTCCTAAAAATATCGAATATGGTGCTAGGTTTCTCTAAGCTAACCCCAAAAGGATTCGGGCCCATGGCCTCCTTGTCTTGAGATATTGAATTTTTAAGTTCCTGGGTAATATAGCGATTTGTGACATATATCACTGCATTATACCACGAACGAAAGGGCATTACAAGCTAAACCTTTTCTGATAAACTATATTATTGCTATGGCTCACATCAGTCTTCTTCATAAATGACAACGGTCACACATTCAATTTTTTTCTGTATTACTAGTTATATTCGAAATGTTGCGATCAAGAAGAGTGAGAGAAAATACTTATGCATGATAGTAATAAGCTTCAAAAAGATGCTCGAAGCAAAGAAATATACGACAGCAACTGCATTGAATAAATGGCAGCAAGTGACAGATCGACTGCTAACAAAAGCTACCATCGACATTAAAGCAAACTTCGTTGACGGACTCGAAATCTCCTGGATGTTGATTGACATAATCTGCTGCGAACCATGAATACTTGATCATAGGTGTGAATAGAGACGAGGACAGCTGGCTGTGAATGAGAGAATTTAAGCGTATGATACTGTTTTGTTCGGATAAGTTAACGGCAATATTATGGAGTTGAATATGATCGAAAATACACCGAGCAATCAATTTCCATTACCTATTGAAATAGACATCAAGCGGTTGAATGCGCGATATAGTATGGGCAGGTATTTCTAGTCTTTTACATCCTTTGATGCTAGAGTACATATCGGAATTTCGTTGACCAGACCAGTAATCCAAGAGCAAGAGACACTTTGTCGGAGAAAACGGGCGAAGAACGTGATTCCTCCAGTATTCCATCAATGAGGTAGTGAGCTTCCCTGAAGAACTGCATGTAACAACGACGTTCAGAGCAGAAAATGGTTTGTTTTTGATATCTAACAAAGGCAATATCCTTTTATTATACAAGAAACATGTAGTTAGTCAACTTATTATCGCTCATCTTCCCCTTTGGCTCTTTCAAGCAAAGAAAAACGGGACCAACGAGTTTTTCAGCAAGAGATATCATTGGCTGGATAGTATAAGAGTGCGTTGTAGCATTCTTTGACTTCACACGGGCCAAAATAACATTTTCATCCTCATGTGAAAGTGTTCTAGTCGGGTGAATTTCAAGTTCCAGGCCAACCTGATCAGTATTTAGAATTTCTTCAGATGCATAGACTTTCATTTCGCGTTTTACATCGGCTAAAAAGGAATCAGCGGATGCAATGATAGCACCAGAATTTTCTGCATGATGACGCGTCACTAGTTTCGTGATTTTTCTCAAACAAATACGGTGGCGACTTTGAAGGTCCGCAGCCAGTATTCGGATGCTTCAAATGTAAGAACAGAATCTTCAGTAGCTTTTTGAAGTGCCCATCGTTTCAAATCCTGATCGTCGTGGACAGAGAGAAGAGCGTCTCGAACTTCTTCAAACTTGTCATAAACAAAATCATCGATAACCTGCATTTCCTCTCGTTTTGTACCATCATGTTCAATGTAATGACGAAAGCGGGCAAGATATTGTCGGTGAGGAATGGATTTGAATCGATGCTGGGTTGATTTCCACGTGTGTTTTCTTTTTCCCTTCGCGTCACGCTCATCATAGTAATCAATAACTTTTTTCATGTAGTCGAGACTGAAGTTCAGTGTAACAGGAGGCTTTTCAGCTTCCGCAGTCTCATCAAAACTGGGACCAAGATTTTCATTTTCAGAAGTCGTACTTTCATCTTCAACGTCACTAAACTCTTCGGCATCATCGTAATCAAGGGTCATGTCTGAATCGATTTCGAACGAGGTACAGTTGCAAACATCGTCAATTACTTTTAACAAAGAACTAATTATTTCTTTCTCATCTGGATTTGTTCGGGATCGTCGACGGTGTGTTTCTTCATTTTCAGTCACTCGATCAGCTAATAGCTTCGCAATTCTAGTTGGACTAATCATCATCTGGTTACACAGTTAAGTGAAAACAGTATAATCTAACGACGAAGTGTTATGTCTGTAATACGTTGTTGTGTATAACTTTATGTTTATTATAATAAGCTCGCTTCCCACACTCTTTAACATAAAACTAACGCATAGTTATATCAGATGTTACGTGCAGGATAGAATATACCAATATATAATGTACTACATTGGAAATATACCTGAGTTATTGCATTAAATCAAATATACAGTAAAGGGAGAAAACCAAAAGAACATACTAAGGACAAATCCAGACAGAAGGAAAGAGATTAGATAGATATCATGTATATGTACAGAAAGAGAGAGAACTAATATATATGACTTAATATCTTCAATACATATGTCTTATGGTACATCTATAATATGTGACATAACACGAAGACTCGCGCAAACCACGTGTATCACACCTTACTTGTGCTTATCACGAATATCATAACACAGCTTCTATCATATAACACAATAGAGCGCGATAAAATATGTGTAATACGCATTGCTTTCTATTTCTCATCGCCAAGCAGATGTGTCTATCGTGATCTTTTGATTTATGAAAAAATTATTGTCAGCTGGAGAGATGAAGTAAAAGTCTGTGAACTCCAAAATAATATGCTAATGATAAGAAAAATTTATCAGAAAAAGTTTAGCGTATAAAACATTTTTCTTCGTGGTACAATGCAATGATATATGTCACAAATCGCTATATTACCTAAGAACTTAAAAATTCAATATCTCAAGACAGGAAGGCCATGGGCTCGAGTCCTTTTGAGGTTATTCTATTGTAGAGGTCCTCTCAATATCCCCAAAATACGAGCTCAAAAGCGGCGAATCACTTCGAATGGTTCCCTCGTAAGCTAACATAACCAATGAAAAAAACTAATGTTATTAGGAAATTGAGTGTTTTTTCTATGAAAAAAAGACGAATTTTTTGACATTTTGAAGAATATTTCAAGTAGTTTTTTGCACTTTTTACCTGAAAAAAGATGGCTCAAAATATTTTTGTAATATATAGTTTTCTGGAGCTCGTCAAGCTCTATCGAATCATATAAAAATATCTAAGAAAATCTTTTATTTTATTCTTGAATTAGTCCCACCTCACTTTTTTTATACCAAAAACGGTATCAAATTCCTGAAAATCTTGAAATTTTGACAGTAAAAAGTCTTCATAACCTTTGATATTTAATATCAATAAACGAAGTTTATTAAGGGCTTCAATCTTATATAAAATACTTATTGACATCATTTTATCTTAAGGTCGAGCCTGTGGGGCGCAAAGATTTTGAATCACCCTGTATAGGTTACTTTAAATGCTTGACCAGTCACGATCCATATTATTTCAGTGATTCAGTATGATTTCGATTGTTTGGATCAAAGATTTTTTGTTCGTTAATGATATTTTTATGTAATTTCGTCATTTAAGCAATACTATTTATCATATGTAATTAGAATAACATAGAAATATGTTTATAGATCGACGAATGAAGGAATCATAATGAATTTTAGTTTTCAAACATCTTTAACACGCGGTGATCTCTTGAATAATTCTGATTTTCAATTATTCGTTGAGAAAGAACTAATTAGTACATGAAATCATTTTAACTTCGACATTCTTTCTTTTTTTTATATAGAACTTAATTATTATTAATAATGTTTATGCATTACATTCAGTCGTGTATATAATAAAGGGAATTTAGAATTTGTATAGTGTGGGTTAGATACGTGTAAGTTATTTTTTGACACAAGAAAAATATAAAAATATTCTTCATGATAGAATGTAAAGGCCTTTATATATAAATTAAAGCTACCGTCTCTCCGTTTTTATCTTTCTTTTATTTGTTCCATCAATCAAAAACTAAAGGTTAGTTTCATTCTGCTTTCGATGCAACTGGTTTTATTGTCTACAGATTTTTTTAAAAAAGTGGTAAAAATTGAACGACAAAAGTGAAATGAAACTTGTAGACAAAAAAAAACGAGAAACAATATTGAAGAAAGTCTATCTCGCTTTTTCTCTTTCGAAATTACTTTTTATAGATTATTTTTGTACCAATCTTGAGAAGATTACTTTTTTTCTTAAAGAATGACGATCTGTCCTGCATGTTATGGTGTTGGTGAAGCTACTATTTCCTGTGGATTTTGCGGTGCATATATTTGTGAAGAATGTTATATGCGTCATTTAACTACTTCATGCAATTCAGATGATGAAAAAAAGGAACAAGTTGAAATAACAAAACCTAGTTAAGGTAAGTAGTCTATCTACAAGACGAAGAACTTTTAATATTAAATTCTTTAATAAAATCACAATCAGTCTCACATACAAAGTTGATTAAAAGAATCAGAAAAGAATAAATAGAATTTAGTTTCTATTTGTGAAAGTTACACTCATATTAATATTAGAACTGTTATGAGATCTTTAGAATTTTATACTAATTTTATTTTTGTCTATATTTTTAGGGCTTCTATGTGTATAATGGAAAAGGATTCACGTTAAAAGTCATTTTATGCAATTCTTGTTTCTTTTTAATCATATATTGTAATAGAGTTTAAAATAAAATATTCTTATTCCAAACTTCTCAGAAGCTAAGCATAAATTAGCTTATCTACAATTAATGAATCATTGTTTTTAACAGTCATCATAGTCATATCATCAACTGGATTTATTTGAATCTTTTTCAAATGATGAGAATGTAGATAAATGAATATTGCACAGAATGCTGAAACGAGCAATAATTTAATTATGAAAAATAATAGAGTGAATATTTTCATGAAAACTCACTTTCTGCTCTTCGAGCAAATAGATTCCAATTGACTATAACATTCATATCAGTCTCTATTCAATAAAAGGATGTTCATAGATTTTCACTGATAAAGTGTTCATCTGATGTCATATTTAACGCGTATGATTATATGACACTGAATGTAGATAAATCATTAGCATCCAACGAAACATTTCTATTATTTGATGGTATCAATCCTTGTCGTGCTTTTCATGATCGCATTGTTGGTTTGAATTTCTCTACTGTATGATCATTGTTTAAACTTATTGTATTGATTGTTAATTAATATTTATAGATGATTTTAGTATTATCCTTCTTATTCCTGATATTATCATGATATCTCTACCATATGTCACCGATTATCAGGCATATTATTATACATCAATATTGGAAGATTTCTTTATTGAGTATTGCTTAAAATTAAATCCTATATATAAGAGAGAAAAAGAAATATGTAGCAACAATTAAAACTCTTTTTGTTGTTGTTTTGAAGATGATAGATCGTTTCCAGATTATGAAGTCACAACATTCACTTTGGTTTGAGATTTGCTTGACTGTTTTCATTGCAAAAAAAGGATGGGAAATAGTATGACTCCGCTAAGGACAGTGCAGCTACCAAAAATAAAGTAAGGCCAAAGAAATAGTCGAGTAAAATGTGAAAATGCATCTCGCATTGCTCCTGGAAATGAAAGAGTTTCTATCAAAAGTTAATATTTTGATCTTATGAGAACTTTTAATTAATCTGAAATACTCACCAACAATTGGTGTTCCAATCGCAGTGGCAGCACCACCAAAAAGGAAAAGAAGTCCAAGTGCAACTGAGAGTTTACTCTTTCCAACTATATCACCGACAACAATGGATATTAAAGCAACATGACCACCTGAAAAGAATCCAAAAGAAGATGCATAACCTATATGTGGAATAACAGAAGAATCACATAATGGAGCTACTATTGTAGCAATACTCGATATAATCATTGTGAATATAAATAAAAGAAGACGATTTATCTATAAAATAAAATAGATTTTTTGTCATAATGAAAGATTGTCTTACCGATTTTTGACCACCTCAATAACCAATAATAATCCGACCGAGAGCATTTGATAAGCCAATTGACATAACAATATATGTTCTTTAATAACTTTTCAATCATTTGCAAGATCATCAGCAAAATTATAAATAACATTAAAACCAAGACCTGCCAGAAAATTTGATATAGTAAATAATGTAAATGCTGCATTTTTAAGCAAATTTAGATCGACTTCTTCAATTATTTGATCAAAAAATGATTTTGAACGTGAATTTTGAATAACAACATTTGGTAACATCGGTTCGATTATTTCTTAAAAGAGAAATTTATTAAAATAATAATAATCATATTGATCAATAAAAAACGAGTTACTGGAACTTCGCAAATCGGACTTTTGCCATTTGACGAAAGTGTACGAAACTTTTGCTACTATTGACGAGATTATAGCACACTATCATCAATTTTAGTGAAATTCTGATATTGGCCAGAAGTACCGGTATCAAGTATATTTTCAGATAATATTCATCTATATCGCAGTCAAAAATTTTACTCATAGTGTTAGTTGTTCTTATAATTAGCTGCTTCAATATTCGGTGAAATAATAAGTGTGATTTTACAGCACCTTTCATTCAAAACTACGTTAGTATCTTAGTAGAAAACTTTCTCATATATGTTGCGATTTAATATTTTTCAGATAATTGTCATCAAAAAGCATGTCTATTACTACTCGTGCTGCAGCAGTACGATCTCAGACTACTGATGGTGAAAATGTGTTACCTGATCAAAGATTATCTACTAGCAAAGTTGCTTGAAAGTGTCAATCAAAAAAATTTAGTACACAATCAACTACAATAAATAGCAAACCTAAAACAAGTCCAATCTTATGGCAACAATCAAGATCTGGAATTATTGTTCATCTTGATGATAAGGGTGAAGATTCGAGAGAAGAAACTCATGTCTTGCCCTTCAGTTTATTACTCGATCTTAACTAAGCTTTTCTTGATAACTATGTCACACATATCTTATTCTTGCTATTTCTACAGCTTTTTTTGTGTACTCAAAAAGTGAGTACACTACTAAAATCAGTCTGTGTGTCCGTCCGGCCGGCCGTTTACACTATAACTTTTCACAATTACATTCGATTGAGCTGAAATTTTGTACACAGAATTTTGTGATCAATATCTCGGTCGAGTTCGAAGATCATCATATATCTATCATAAATCTATGAGGTTACTTATTACCATAATCTCGGTAGATACGATCTTAAATCCATTCTTAATTAACTCCACCTACCCAATTCTCTAAGCTGAGCACAAATCTGAACTCGATTTATGTGATTTCTAAAGATATTATATCACTGTGGGAATTGAGTCAATAATCACTAGATAGAGTCGACTACAGCGTCATCCATGTTAGCTTGGCTCCCCAGGTTTTTTATTCTTATAATTCAGTGGCAAAAGATGTGTCTTGATGAGATCTATGTCTTATAGAAAAATAAGCCTAAGATCCGGTGCACTAGGTGAGACAAATCCAAAATACCACCGTCCCACAGTGTAATATTGCTTCGAATTTCCTCAGTTTTTGAATTCTGTCACTTATTTTATCTCAAAACTTCCTCACTTGAGTAGAATGAATTTGTAGACTAAACTGTTTTCTGTCCAAATGAGATGTCCCAGAGCTCAAATGGCCAATTCGTTCACGAGATAAGGTTAAATTGCTGAGTATATACTCAAGACAGATAGTTTTTAGAGAGTTCGGTCAAAATCTATTTGTCGTCAATTATTTTTACTTTTTTACTGTTCAGTCGTGACATAAACCATGCGCTAATAACTAATAATGCATTCTATTTCAGCTTCACTTATATCTATGAAAATTTCTAGTTAGTTAATTGAGTTGGTTTACTCAAACAGTTCATACACTCTAGAATTGGTCAGTTTGTCCATCCAGCCATCCGTTCACACGATAGCTTTTGAAAAGCTCATCTAATTATCGTGAAATTTTGTACATAGAATCATCTCATCAATATCTCAGTCGAGTTCGAAGATGAGGGCGATTCGTTAAGGATTTGCTGCGTTACGGCAAAAATATTCTCATTTTCTATGTAAATAATGGCCTTTTCTAATTTTTTTAATCGATGTCGCTTGTTTATGTTAAAATTAAATTACTTTTATTAATAATTTATAATCATATCGATATATTATTTTGAATATAAAACTGGAGAATCTTGTGCTATGGAGGCCAATTGAATTTCCTCCTTGATATTTTTTGTTTTTATTACTACAGTCTTCTTGTGTACTCAAAAAGCTCATACAATATAGAATCGGTTTGTATGTCCACTCGTTCACACGATAGCTTTCGAGAAGAGAATCAGATCATGATGAAATTTTCTACACAATTTAGTGTCATTAATATCTTAGTCGAGTTCGAAGATGAGCCCTTCCTGAGTTATTGCAAAAATACTGATTTTTCCCTATAGTTTTTCTAGAGGAAGATCGATATATCGCCGTTCTCGTAGAAAACGTTTCTATCAGAATCGAATAAAACTCCATTTGTTATATACCATTCGATAGAGAATTTTATGAACTACAAAATGATACATAATATATACAGAAATAAGGAGCGTAAGTTACCTATATTGCAAACATAATTATACTGGAAGTGTTTCCAATGTTATCAACGATCTCATTGCCCCACAACTAGTGCTCTATCTTTCGATCACAGATATGTTACTTCGAGATTTTCTGGGTCGAAGAACTCGAATCTGTACTTTATTTACCACGGAATCCCATTGGTTGAACCAAAGGCGTAAATCAGGTACTAAGGCAGAGGAACATAACCTAAGTTTTTCTATTTTGGCGACCAGAAAAAACTAAGTTTTCAAAAGCAGGAGGTAAATCTTTCTTTTCTATTAATTTTTCGTAAGGCGGGGGCGAGGTGTAGTCCCCACTGGCCCCCTTATTTACGCCCTTGGAGGGAGAAGTAACCAATAAAAATCAAGTTATGAGAAAAAATAGTTTTTCCTTGGATAAATGAAAGCGGAGACTTCAAATCTGAGCTGTATTCGATCCAAAATCCTTTCGGATGAGCAACAGTCAACAGAAATCATGCTCATAAAGATGATTTGTCCTGATAATTTTGGCATTCATACATTCTATAATGACTCATCTGACTCATCCACTTTTTGCAGTACACATAACTTTCGGATAAAATCCGAAGTTTTCGCATTTATTTTCAATAATATTTAACATAGAATTATTCCTAGACACATTTCTATTGAACATTTTTTTTTCTTGAAAAACTGACGAAATTTCGATAAAAATTTTTTCAAAAGATATTTTATCAATTAGAATGAATGATCATCACATTGATTAAAAATCTTACTTCTTTTTAAAAAGATTATCGATTTTTAATTAAATATATATATGAATAAATTCGAACTTTTTCGTATGATTAGGATGAAAAACTGAAAGACGGACGAAAGAATTTGTGAGCACGACATTTTATTATAATCTATGTCTATGTTACGAAGTAGAGATTTCCCAACGCTTTCCCACATATTCCCTCGACTGTAGTGAGGGTCATACGAAAAAAAAGCTTGTATGTGGCGATCAGGGTCAAAAGAACTTCGTATAAACGGTTAATGGGCACGTGTCTTCTACATGCACCTCCTGGAAAATTGGACCAAACGTTTTTGGAGTCAAGAAATCGAATGAGACCCTATTAGTTTTCACTTAAAAAACGTCTTTTTAAAAAATGAATGATTTTTTTCCTCCAGTGAAGGGTGGGTCCTTTGAAAAAAAAAAAGTTTGCTTGCTTGCTTGCTTGTCGCAGAGGTGAAAGGTCAAAAAAACATGTTAGAAAAATCTCTCAAAGAACGAAACTTCACGCTCAACTCCATACTTAACGTCTGACCAAAGGTTTTTGGGGTTGGTGAATCGAATGGCACTATTGGTTTTTGAATTTTTCCAAATATTTTTTTTTTGCTAAGAAAAGGCTTTTTCGGTCGACTGTAGAGAGGGTCATATGAAAAAAAATAGTTTGTGGGTGTGTGCGTGACAGGGTCAAAAAAACATCGATATAAAAAAAAGTAAAACATTCAAAATTAACCTTTCGCAAAAGGTTTATCTCACCGAGGTATGACAATTGATCAACACCATTGCTCATTGTGGTGATATCTAAATTAATGAATTGATGTTAGGAATTGGTGAGGTTTCCTATTTTTCATCGAAAATAAGTATTTTATCATGATTTGTTGATTTCACCACGGTGTGTGATGAACACCATTACTTATTATGATGGTATTTGAATTGATCAATTGGTCTTAGAAATTGGTGAGGTTTGGTATTTTTTGTAGGGAACAAGTCATTTTTGAGTAATTGATGGCTTCGCCATGATGTGTGATGAACACCATTGCTTATTGTGGTGGTATCGGAATTGATGAATGGAGGTATATGGTAGTATTAACTTCGTTAGAAGGGTTTTTTCCTCGATTGAGTGAAGGATCATACAAAAAAAAAACTAAAATGAGTTTGTGCGTGCATCGTCGATCGCAAGTCAATGGTTCCATTTGAAACATACTTATACGACCCAAAGATTTTCGAGATTGAGGAATCTGAATCTGGCATTTGTTTTTAAAATTTCTTTAAGAATACTTTTTTTACAAAGGATATGTTTTTTACGAAAACAAATATATTTTATAAAGTTTAAGCGAAGGTAGCCGGAGTCGAGAAATCGATTGATGGTGTCAGTTTTTAAAATTTTCTTGAGATTAGTTTTCTACACAAAGGATAGGTTAATTTACAAAAAAAATTTTCTTCGTAAAATTTGATCAAAGGTTATTGACGGCCACGACTTAAATCGAGTTTATTTTCTGTTACCTTGTTTTCGTATAAAACTAGAAAGCTAACTCATAGAAAAATAATCGTCATCTGAGAAAAAAATTTTATCCATAGAATGGCTAACCATGAGTGGTGCCGACGAATAACTAGCCGTTCTCTCTAATAGATACAAAAGTTGTGTTTCAAAGAAGACTTAAAGAACTATAAATTTTTATAGAACCCATTATCTCGGCGTTGCAGTTTTGATCGGAGTTCATCGGAATACGGGGGTACCAGAGAATAGGTAAATTGTTTCGGAGCCTTAAGTTTGGGCAAAATACTGTATTTTATTTACCTATTCTAAGAAAAATATCTCATAGGATAATTTGTCGCAAATTACGTGACATTCGTGGTGACAGCATGAGAAAAGTGGGAGCATAGTGGAAACGCGTAACTTTGTCTCAGATGCGAAATGTGGCAGGAGTCATTGTGTGATACTAGAAGCCAACTGATGGGTGAATTCTATGATGATTTGACTTGTTTGTTGAAATAATTGAAACGCGCAAAAGGCGAATAAGAACTATGAATTATCAGCTGATCAACGAAGCCTGACAGATGGAGCGGCTAGCCGTTCTCATAATTGATCGCAAAAATTGTTATAAAATGAGAACTAATTTAAAGAGTTTTATATTCTTATGATTCTATATGAAATCAAGGGTTGGAATATTTAACATGATTGGACAAAGTCTACTTAAATATAGTGGTGTAACATTTCTCTGAAAAGAAGGTTAACAAATTCAAATGCTGAGCGCTACCTTGGTGAATTTTATTCTATAATGATAGTTTTAGGATAGTATAAAAATCTTAAATGATACACGTGTTTCTACTTCGTGTTATGTGAAGAATGTAAATGAAAAATAGAGTAGGAAGAGATATTACAACTTTTCTTGATTCAGTCGAGGGTTAAGTGAGTCGAAGCGACGAACGTTACTTGTTTTATTTTTGCTTCGATGCCAAAGCCTGAATTACTCAAAAAATTGAAGATTATCATTCTGTTTAGACTGACATCAAATTATTGAAATCGGATGTACATAGTGACTGAGGTAAAAAGAGGAATCAGAGAGAGATGTCAATTAAGCTATCATATGCCAATTCCATATAGACATTTGGATGTGGCAGTGAAGCTTCGATTTAGGGCATTATTTGTGAAGAGACCTAAATTTCTTTACCCTTATCAGTATTGGATAATAAAAGTCAATATTTACCACTGTATTATTGTGCACCCTCCTTTTCATAACACAGCTGTTAGTAATGACAATGTTAATAACGACACATTCTGTTGCAAAATTGTAATTGATATTCAGTTATATATTCTTGAAGTAATATTGAAAAAATACACGTATCATTCCTCCGTTTAATATTGTTATTTTCTCAATACCGCTTTTACTCAGATTTTTTGAAAATTAATAAAATATAAGTAAAATGAAATTCTATAGCATTTTTTGTATAAATAAAGATGTAGCGAGGTGTATAGTACTCGTCGAGAGCTTTTGAATGATATAATTCCGATTACCATTGTCGTTTGTATTAGTAAAAATATTAGTTAATAAGTTTTCCGAAATTGATCAATATAGCTTCACACTTATTATGAATGGGCAATTGTATATGAAGTCAAGCATTACGTTCTACGAGCGTATTGAAAATATTGATATTTTTACAACTATGAAAGAGAATGTCAATCCAAAGTAAATTCTTTGAAAGCTGGTAAGTAACAAGTAAAACGGATATAAAAATACATGATTGAGAGAGATGACAAATCGCACAAAATTTATAAAGCACTGTTTATGTATTTATTTCTCTGTATCTTTCTCTCGGTTTTTTCCTGCATTATTTTTTTCCCTTTCATGTGATTTTTATAGACTGACAAGATTAAAATCCATTTCGTACAATAAACTTTTATGCAGAACAGCAGCTACGGATCTAATTGTTTGACAGAAACAAACATCGAATCGTGTTACTGATAGCAGTTTATTTGCGCTTTGGTATTTATATAATTGTGGAAGAAGTGATAAGAAACAAAAATTCACGAGATAGTGATTTAATAACTTAAAAGAGTAACAGATATATATTTCCATCACTCGTCTTTTCTCTTCTTTAGAATTGTGAAGACACTTCTTTTTTGATTGAAAGAAATTATCCCTTTTCTGGCCCCATATTTATTGATTACATCATCATTCTATGTATGCTTCGTTTTTATACGTTGCTGTTTACTTTAGATTTATTTCCAGATTGGAATTGTTAGTTCAACAGTTCTGACTCCAATTGCAGTATGGATTATACAAATATTTTGATATTCTTCCAATTCTTCGTCCTAAACAAATACGTTCATTCTATACCTGTAAAGATCAATAGCGATATGCATATTTGAACGAATGTGTCTATATTCATCAATTAACATTCGGATGGAAATCACAGTGATCTATCAACAATTCTGAACATCTAAATATCAAAATCTCTGTGCAATGCTATTTGGTAATCAGTTTCCAGTACTCAACTATTTACATTTACCATATTGTCGATACTCGATCCTTTATTTGACAATCTACCAAATTTAAAAATTTTGACATGCACTCAAGATACAATCAATCGAACATTGTTGAAAAATCAATTTTTATCATTAAAACACTTGAACATGACAACATATGACCAATATGGAAATTATGCATTTTGAAGAAATGAACGATTTATATCGATGTTTACCGAATTTAGAGAGTACAACCGTCCAGATACGCTTAATCGTCTACAAGATGTTCTCTCACGTTGTCCAAAACTAAAGAGTATTGATTGTCAAATTAATTGTACAAGCCTGTAGTCGTCTGAAATACCTTTTGTTGAAATTAAGAATGGATATCCTCTATTTAGACATTACTATGGTGCTGCTTAGAAGGAATAATTAGTAATTATAAGGATGAGAGGGAATTGAAAAAATCAATTTTATTCATTGCTATTTTCTCAACATCTTTAAATCATCTACTAAACTTCAAGGGTTGCGATATTAACAATGAATGTGAAACGATAGACTGCATCCTTGTTGTCATCAAGAATGGAAATGTTTTTCAATTAGACTTTAATCTTTATAAATAGAAAGGAAAAAAGCACACAAGTGACAAGTACAAACATAAATTTTATTTGTTGTCAGTCTTTAGTGTTATTAAAAAAAACTATTTGAAATTCAATTGAATTGTAGCGGTATAAGCTGTTTCACCGGTGTGTGTAGGTTGAATTCTATTCATTAGTAATACACGTTTCATTTGACGACGAAATCCTCGACTACAAATCATTGAGATATGAAAACTCGAAGCAAAAAATGTATAAGCTAATACATGAGTTAATTGACTGAGAATTTTGTCGATAGCAGTGTGTACAGGTGTTTTATACCATGTGTCAGTAATATGACTATAAAGTACTTGACATCCATATGGAAGAAATGATATGATTGCAACGATTGATTGAAGCAATAACATTAATGTCAATTGTGAATCTATTTGTTGAAGTTGTGAACGTTTATTTATATCTAATTGTTTTGGATTATTAATTATATTTGATTGTCGTTGAATTACATTTCGAAGAGGTTTTCTTAGAAGATATACTAGTATAAAGACAATAATTAATGGACATATTTCCATTAAAACTGCTTCGGCATAATTATTAACAGTATCATAGATGAGAAATTGAGGATTACATTCACCATTTTCGATTTTATAAACATAAAGTCGATGACCAAGAATTAGAAACCAAAAAAGAGGCAATATAATTACCAATTTAAAAGCCAAGGGTACACGATTGCTCCATTTTCGTAAAGCTTAAATAAAAATATGTAGAATAATATTTATCATATATCTGTATACCTACTATTCGAACGTTGTGTTGATAAAATTCTATCCATTGTTGCAAACATAAATAATGTAAACGAAGTAACATAAAAATAATATGAACTAAATTGTCGAATTTTACATACAAAATCAAAACCATTTTTAATTGGTATACCAAAGCCTTTTTCAAGTACTCGTGTAAGAAGAACAATGTTGAGTAAAAAAAAATCTGATATTGTTTCAGCAAATAAATATATTGCATAAGCACGTTTTCGAAATGATTTTGATAGATATACGAGAGCATTTCCAATACAACCAATATTGCCCATGATTAATAAAAATGTGCCAATGTAAATATTCATGAAATAAGGAGTTGTGGTGAGGATATAACCAACATTACTACTCGCACGACCAACAGGATTTGTATTATTCATTGTATTCTAATGAAAATAATAGAAAGAAAAGGTTTTCTATCAAAAGAATACAAAAACAAAAGAGTGATGTTTTCAGTTAATTGTAATATTCCTATGGTATCTCTCTGATAGAATTATTCTTGTCGTAACATCTCATTTTTAATCTATAATTATGATCAACTTTATCATTTTTCTTTGTCTATTTCTGACAAGATTATGGGTGCGTATTTATGTTAAAAATAGAAATAGCAATAATGTCAGTGATAAAAGTAAATTTAAGCAATAGGAGCACTCTCGCCGATGAGAGTATGATATTATAAAGTATAACTAATCCGGATTATTCTTAGAAATATTCTTAGAGAACAAACTTATTGTGTAGTAATGAATACCTTCTTCTTTTTTTATATCTGTGACAGTATTTTCCTGATAATTGATTATGTTTATTTGAGACAGCTTGATATTCTTTCTTTAAAAAATTTGAAAACATGACAATTAAGTAGCGAGAAGAGATTTCTTTATAGCAAAAGAATATGTTGTTGATTATGTTTTACTTCTTCCGTAAAACAACTATGTAATAGAGATTGACGTCTCTTTTTCGAAGACGTCAAAATTTGTGATAAAAATATATGACCTCGCCGTGTTAAGGACTTTTTTTTATAAAAAATGAGATCATTGTTTTCATGATAAATAATAAATGATTAAAAGTTTGCTCATCACGTAGAAAAAACTTTATCGCAGGTAAATCATATAGAATGAACTGTGCCGATAATCTTTTAACTATCAAGGTCAATTGGGCTAAAGACCATTATCACGAAGGTGCTGAATTAATAGACTGAACTTTTGAGATCATTCGTAAAAAAGTTGAATTATGTGATTGTCTCCAAAGTTTTCCATTTACTCATTGCTCAACTTCGAGAAGAATATTATGATCGTATGTTTTCTTAGTTGGAATCTTTTTTCCTCAGGTATGACAATTACCTATAGTGTTTTTCCAACACCGATTGATCACCTGGTCCTACCATATAATACACTACTGTCTATTTCTCAATTAATGGCAAATACCGATCAAACATGTTGTTTCGATAATTATGATTTGCATAGTATATATTTTCATACATTAAAATTATTAGCATCAATACGTGCTGATTTAAATTATATGATAGCATCTGCATTATTTGGAGTGACTATACTTATTTTCGATTTCCAAATGAAGCGAATATATTTTCTATTAAAACAGGACAATCAAATAGTAATTTATTTAAATTTGTTAATCATATGATTCCTTCGTCACCACTGCAATTCTATATGCCTAGTTTTGCTTCATTAATACCTCGACAATCACAAGCTCCTCCTTCATTAACAATCTTATAAATGAGTAAACAAGTCTTCGATATAAAGAATAGGAAATTAATGAAGAGATATCCAATTTTCTTGAATGAGTTCCAAATAATATTAAAACAAATCTTTGTCATATTCCATCGAGTGAATATAAAACATCAGGAACCGTACACAATAAATATCGAATAAGATAACATAAAAACGATGTGAATGTATTTGTCAATACTTTCAAGCAATATATTCTCGCAAGGCTTTTCTTCATTGGTATTTGAATAAAAGAATGGATGAATTAGTTTGTTGATTTATTGATGAAAAATCGAAGAAAAAAGATTTTGTCTTTTTCACAAGAGTTTACTAAAGCGAAATTGCCTGTGAATAATTTGATTCATGAATGTCAACAGACAACGATATTCGACGAAAGCAGATGAGATAGTCTTTCTGCCCAACTAATATCTTCTTCATGTTGTTTTATTCGAAGGAAATCTACAATGGCTTGTCTTTTTGGTTTATCATGAAAATTATCTTTTTCACCACTAGTACAGATTATTTTCTCGATAGGAAAACCATGAGTACAGAAATTTTCCAAGCGATGTTCACTAAAACGATCAGATATTGCCGTCACACAAACTAATTCATAACCAACTTGATGTAAGAGGAGACATACTTCCAGTGCACTATCATGCATTGAAATTGTTCGTTAACCATGTTCATCCCAGACTTTAATAGTCGTTCCAGTTGAAGTAGAAATAACTAATGCAATAGATAAGGTTATATGTACCATTACAATGTGTCTTGGTTTCTAATATCTGTGTTACGTGACATGAGAAAAAAACGGCAGTTATTGACTGTTTCTTTAATTGATATGCGTTATCTATACGAGAGAAAAATTTCACACGTTTTTTGTTGTATCATCCTGCTCTATCATCTTTCACAATGACAGAGCATCTGTATATAGGACCAACTTTTTTTTTTCTAATTTTTTAATAGAAGTTTTTGTTTATTATTACCGATCAACAATCAAAACTTTGAAAAATGAAACAAATGTTAATGTTGATGCTATTGATTCATCAATGTCTAAGTCAGACTGGTTTTCCAAAACAATTTCAAGCAATCATGAATATAAGTGGAATAGGTTCTTGGGATTCACCATTTCCATGTGTTAAAAAATTATTATATGATTACGAAAATTTAAGAATGCGTTTCGATATTCAAGGATCACGAGCAAGACAAAATGAAATTTGGATGCTTCAATATAAACCCAAAGGTGCTGAACCAAATTCAGTAAGTAGAAAATGTTTCATTTTAAAAGAAAAAAATTGATCATGAAACATCTTTTTTTTTTTAGCCAGCTTCCCAGGGTTATACAATGTTTAATTTCAA
>JAJEKB010008324.1:0-24785 GCA_022393335.1 Macrotrachela quadricornifera | reverse complement strand
ATTCAACAAACAGTCATTAACACTATAAAAAAAATCCGGCATTAGTTTTTATGCCGTCAAAATATATTAAGTCAACAAATCTTGCTATCTTTCTCATTTTTGACAAATCATTGGTGAAATAAGCTAACCAATCAAATTTTTATTTTTCTATAACTGTTTCATGTGTATGGCCTCAATCACACTGGAAAAAATAAAACAGATTCAGCAATATGATTGGTGCATTATCATTTAATTCATCTTTTTGAGAAAAATTAGTGGTTAATTCACACTTAATTCGCTTTATCTTTTTCAGTGTGATTGAGGCCTATGACTCAAACTATTCAATGAAAGAATCAACCAATAAAATTTAGCTTCTCATATTGGTTCTATTTCTGTAACCAATAGAATTTTTTCGAATTCATCTTTGTAATATAGAGGACAACGCTGTCTTTTTTCCTTGCAAAACCATTGGCTGATTATTCGCAGCCAATAATAGATGTTGCTTTATGTAAATATAGCTTCTTGGAAAGTAATTAATATTTTTCTCAGTCTTGGCTCAATCAAAACTAATAAATGAGGTGTGAAATCGAGTGCTCTCACTGAGATCTATCTGGTAGTATAATAATTTTTGCAAAAATTAATTTAAAAAATATTGTAAATGGAAGAGGGTGATATTTGATTATTTATGGAGTGGTATTTCGCTGTTCTACGGAGCAATGAAGGATCTATGAGGAAAAATAATATGTGGAATCGATAGAGCACATTGAGATATATGTGAAATCAGTATTGGTTATATTGAAATCATTTTCAGAGGAAATCGTGGGTGGTTTCACCGAGTTTTAAGGGATTTCAGCGGGTATTTAGCCATTTTCAGAATTAAGGATTCTAGGAAGAAAAACAATGTATGAAATCGATAGAGTGCATTGAGACACATCTGGAATCAATGTTGGTTATATTCAAACCGCTTTCAGAGCGGATCGTAGACGGTATTACAAACTTATTAGCGTTTTAGGTGAGTTTTACATATTTTTTGCATTTTTCTAGCTTAGGAAGGTGCAAAGACAAAAAGTGAAGCGTGGAATCGATAGAGCTTGTCGAGATGCATATGGAAACAATATTGGTAAAGTTGGAATCTCTCGTGGAGCAAATCCAAGGCGGAACTACTTGAATCGTAGATTGAAATATCCTTCGTTTTGTGAGGACTTGCTGAATTTATAACAGTTTACTTAGGCAAGCTAACTTTTAGAATATATATGTGAGTGTATTTTTCCGAAAATTGCAGACGATTGCTTTTGCTTCTTGCAGTCAATTGTAGTAGATTAACACGACATGTGTTGATATTTCTCTTATAGATACAAACATTGACATATTCGACACGATAAATTTCACCGGTGAAGTTCATAGTGGCTGACAGAGCTTTGCATCTCGTATTTTAATCTTTAAAGATCTTTTATTAAGAAAGCAAATTGTACCAAAAGATGCAGCGTGAAAAGCTCTACAAACTGGAAAGTAAAGTTTATTTGGATTTGTGTACTTTTTGTCTTCAAAAAACCAAAATTCCGTGTAATAATATTCTGTCAGAAAGTAGTGCAGCCCATTGGTGGGCTACATCGTGTTGAATATGTTAAATATTTCCTATTATTAACCCAAAACAATAGCACGTTTGGTTAAGACTAGACAGTTAACAATCTCGAATACAACTTCGAGTTTTCGAGTCAAACGTTCTATGATTGAACTCAACTCGAACTCGAACTCGAACATTAAAACGTGAGTTGGAGTCGAGTTCAATCTGGATTTGACGCAAATTCCAACCGTTTGGGTTCAATATGAAAACCAATAAAATACTTATTTTAACTGTGCAGAATATAGTACTTGAAAGACCCAAACTATTGTCAAACGAATTATTGCATTAGTCTTTACGTAGAGCCCCAACGGTTAAGACATAGGTCATGTCTAGTTAAAACAGAGTGGAAATAATCAACTTTTTTTTATTATAAGTCATCGTGAGTCCCATTGGATTGAATATATTAAATAAAAATATGTCGTGAAGTATAAAATATTTTCGTTTACCATACATCGACTGAAATCAATTATTAATAAACTATTTATCACCTATTTGTATATTTGGTGAAGAGAACTTTTTTATTCGTTTACTTATTTATCACGATAGATAAAGTAACATACCTGATGTTATTGATCCATTTGATAGTTTCAAACCAGTTGTTGTTGATGAAATATTGTTAATAACAGTAGTAGTAGATAAGTAATCATTACCTGACGACGATGAATGCTGTTTTTTAACGAGAAAAATGACTAATGTCGTAATTAAGATTATTAGAATAACACAAGCTATCACACTAATACTAATTATCATGAAAAGTTTTGTTCGACCTTGTAAACCGGGTATGCGCGATTCATGTATAGATTCGGATGCAAGACCAGTACCAATGAAAGTGCTCATATCTAAAAGATGTTTAGTATATCATTTAGCTATACAATATAATCAATAATTTAATATGTTTATGTGAGTAAAACATGCTTGATCATTCATGCAAAACATATTGATTTTTATCTGTTTTTGCTGTCTCTTAACTTTTCTTTTTTCTTCCTATAATTTTGTATTTGGTTTAGATATATATTTTTCGTATTTATACACGAATGCGTTAATTGGTATTCTATGAAAATGGGAAGTGGCAATAGCAAAGTAGTAATTAGTAAAGAAAAAACATGCGATAAATCAATCCCGTCGAATTTTGTTTCACGTCGTAATTTATCTCTCAATAATAAATCTTGTGATCGTTTCACATTAATTTGGTTAGACGAAAATTGTCAAAATAATTCTCTAGATTCATTACATACAATAATGTTACTTCAAGAAGTTAGTAATAATCAATGTTTAATATTTGATAAATCAAATTTATTTTTATACGAAATTAACAAATTAAAAATTGAAAATCGAAAAATTTTAGTTGTTATGTCAGGATTATTTGCTAAAGAAATTCTATCAAAAATCTCCCAAAATATTTCAACAATAATTATATTTTGTAGAAATTATCAAAAATATTCAAATCTTAAAAAAATCTATACAAATATTACAGATATTTGTATAGATTATGAAACATTAAAATATTCTATTGAATCGGAATTAATATCATTAAAATTTCATTTATTTTCTGAACAAATATTTAAATCCATCATACCTTTATCTTTATCACAAAATATTAATAATAATGGACCTTATTATTCATATATATCATTTATTGAAATATTAAAACAAATGCCTCAAACAGAAAAAGCAAAAGAACTTATGTTGAATAAATGTACTGATTATTGTAGATATGCTGAAAAAGAACGTGAATATATTGATGAATTTCGACATAATTATAAATCAGATCAAGCAATTAATTGGTATATTAAAGATACATTTGTTTATCGTTTAGTTAATCGAGCATTTCGAAGTGAAGATGTTGTATTATGGTATATATTTCGTTTTTATGTTGTTGATTTAATTGCACAATTAGAAAAGATTCATAAAGAACAAAAAATTGAAAATTCTTTTATAGTTTATCGTGGTCAAGCTTATATGCCAACAAATGAATTCGAAACTTTAAAACAAGGTGTCACGAAGTTTATTTCTGTCAATGGATTTTTCTCATCTTCACGTGATATTAATATGGCTAAACGATTTCTTTTTGGTGCTATGGATACTGATGAATTTAAGGTTGTAATCTTTGAAATAACCATTGATGAATCTTATCTTAAAAACACGATTTTTGTTGATATTGATGAATATACTGGACGATCATATGAAAGTGAAATATTATTTAATATTGGCTCAATTTTTGAAGTTGGAAATGTTGTTTATGAACAAGAATGGAATGCATGGAAAATACAACTGAAAGGAACAGATCAATTTACGAAAGAAATTAAAGAACAAATGGATAAGATTAAAAAAAAATTTCAAAATGGAAATATAAACTTACTATTTGGTCGATTTCTAATTGATACAATGCATTTAACTAAAGCTGAATCGTATTTTCAAATGATGTTACAAAATTTACCAGATTCTCATCAAGATTTACCTTTAGTTTATGATAATCTAGGTCATATCAATATGGAAAGAACATATTGGAAAGAAGCTTTTAAATATTTTAATTTATCTTATGAATTAAAAAAGAATATATTCAAATCAAATCATCCAAATATTGCTATTACATTAAATAATATTGGAAGATATCATCAAGCTATACAAGATTATGATCAAGCACAAAAATTTTACTTGAAATCATTACTATTACTAAGTAAAAACGATGAAAATAAATATATTAGAGCTATAATTCAAAGAAATCTTGGCACCATACATGCATTGAATCATGATTATGATCAAGCACTTCATTTATGTATTGAAGCATGTCAAACTCTTCAAGGAATTCATTCGGTTTTACATACGGAAATTATTTTTTGTTATGCTACTATTGCTGATATTCATTTGGCTAAAACAGAATATGATAAAGCTCAAGATTTTTACTTTGCAGCATATGATATTAGTGAAAAGATTTTATTTATAGGTGATCGTCTTCGAAATGATATTATTAAAGCAATTATTGATTTATATAATAAGCAAGGAATGAAACAAAAAGCAATTGATTTTGCTCGATACCATTTATCTATTTATGAAGAACATTTACCTGCAAATCATATCAATATTGCAAGTTTGTTAATCAAAATTGCTGAACTTTATCAAGATAATGATGCTCAAAAGATAAATACATTAACAAGAGCATTACATATTTTAGAAAAACATCTAGATCTTGAATATGTTACAAGAGCCAATTGTTTAATATTAATCGGAAAGTATCATCAAAAACAAAATGAATATGATAATGCATTAAGATATTATGATAAAGCTTTAGAGATACAAGAGAAGATTTATCCTGTAAGACATTCTCTATTAATGGAAACGAGATCTTTCATTGATAAGATTATAGCTAACGAATAATTTTATGTTAAATATCTTGATTTTTTTTTCTAATCTATTGGCTTATTCATGATTCTTATTTTCAAAAGATTTTAAATTCGAATTTATTAATTGTTTGGAATAGTATTATTTAAAACAGCATTGTCATTTCGTTATTTTTCTAATTCTCTCAAATAGTCTTCGAAAGAATGACTACTATTTCTCATGATTAATCAATCGAAAACGGTGAGAAGATGTGAGATGAAAGACAAAAAAGAATTTTTCAGAAGATGGAATGAGACGAAAACTCCAAAGATGACGTAACTGTAAGGTTTTTGTATATAAAGTTTATTCGTGAAAACTAATCAAATGGTTCTTTCAAAAAAACATCTTGTATAAAGATAAGACCAGCAATGACAAAATTCATCACAAGCAGAATTCAAGAATTTTGCTATGAAGGTTTTTTTTTAAATATGATATGATAGAAAAATATCGTTTCAGTTCTCCGCCGATACACTGTATCTTTATCTTATATATGAATCCTATACAGCATAATTCTTACTTTCTACTTACGTCACCATCGAACTGAGGTCAGAATTTTGTTGTTGATCAAGGACATAATATATTATAATGAATAATTATTCTGCTGAAAAAGGAAAAAATCTAACTAAATTCTGGTAAAATTCTTTTGGAAAATAGAATTCTAATGAAAATTCTATTCGCGGCACATTTGAGAAAGTGTAATATCGATAGAGTTTAAGCCCCCCTCTCACTCAAAAATCGATCTCAACCCAGGAACGTTCAAATGGACTGAAATTTGGAGCATATGTTGAGGCTGAAGTGAATAGGCTGTAGTCAATTTTTCAGTTCGATACTATGACATTTGATTCACCGAGGTTTCCGCGCACGACATTTCCGCGCCCACATTTCCGCGCCGACGTTTCCGCGCCCACATTTCCGCGCACGACACTTCCGCGCAGCAACACTACCGCGCGCGACACTTACGCGCAAATGAATTTTTTTCTCTTCTGCTTATGTTGAGCTAATGTTAGAGGAATTACCTGGGATACTAGATAGATCACCTATAATATTGGTGGGTTCACCTGGATTGCTGCAGGAATCATCTGAGATGCTAGAGGCATCACCTAGGATGCTAGAATGATCACCAGAGATACTAGAGGCATCGCCTGGACTGCTAGATGGATCACTTGAACTTCTGGTAAGCTCACCTAGGACACTACAGGAACCATCTAAGATGCTGGAAGGATCATCTGGAATGCTGCATACATTGCGCGAGATACTAGAGGCATTGCTCTGGATACTAGAATCACCGCTCGAGACACTAAACGCATCGCCTGGGATGCTAGACGGATCACCTGAGTTGCTGGAGGGGTCCTGTGAGATTCTACAAGCATCGCCAATGTGTGTGTTTAGTATCATAGGTGATGCATATAGCAGCTCAGGCAATCCTCTAGCATCAGCTCAACATAAGCAGAAGAGAAAAAATTCATTTGCGCGGAAGTGTCGCGCGCGGTAGTGTTGCTGCGCGGAAATGTCGTGCGCGGAAACATCGTGCCACGTATTTAAATCAATACGTTATAGAGCGACATGTTCTACCTATAGAACAAATAGCACTGCGTACGGGAGTGTAGGGCTGCACTCATACGCTGACGTTAGATCAAACCCTGAAGGCTGATGCGCTACATCAAAAGCAGAGGGCGATCAGCGTAGCATGGATTGATTATGCTAAGGCATTTGATAGTGTGCCACATAGTTACATCAAGTGGTTAGTAGACGCACTGCAAGTTCCGAAACCGTTAATAAAATTCATCAAGAATTTATTAAAATCGTGGAGAGTACGTTATGAAGCACGAACACCTAGAGGAAGAACGATACGCAGTGACTATCTTCGGATAAGATCTGGAGTTCTTCAGGGGAACAGCTTCAGTCCTTTACTATTCTGTATAGCGATGACTCCCATCAGTCACGCAATAAATAATATTAACTGTGGTTATACAACCGCCTCTGGAAAGTTCACACGCATACAGTTGACGCTGTCACATCTTTTTTACATGGACGATTTGAAATTGTACGGGAGCTCGCCGAAAGACCTCGCCAAATTGTTGAAAGTGGTTGAATCAATATCTACAGCTATCAATATGAAAATCAACACAGAGAAACGCGCGGTCGCTCTCTTTATCCCCAAAAGGTTGCGAAAGAACCAAGTAGGGGTGGAGAAAACCACATCATCTGATGAAACCTTAGGCTTCAATTTACTTGATGCAGGAGCTCTATACAAATACCTGGGGATGGAGCATACGATTGGAATGAAGAAATCGGAAGCCTGGAAACGGGTGGAAGAGAGGTGCTGTAAAACCGTTAATCAAATATGAAATTCTGATCTGATGTACAGACAGAAAGTAAATGTATATAACACTACGGTAATCCCTGCATTAAATTATGTGGTGGGTAATACTATTAAAGGCAGTGGAACATATGCAAGTGTTCTAAAACGCGGTAAAAAATTAGATATCAAAGTTCGCAAGATTTTTGTGGAACTGAAAGCTCGATACAAAGCCAGTTGTGTAGAACGACTCTACCTATCAACTGAGTTAGGAGGTTGTGGTCTGAAGTCAGTCAAAGATTCCATCATAGAAGCGACCATATACACCTGGGCGTACCTCTGCACAAAACCACAACTGAGGAACTCGCTCGATCTCTTTGTCAGTATGAAAAAACGGAGTAAACGAAGTGTGATTAGTGATGCGGATAAGGTATTGTTAAAACACGACATATCAGCCGAATTGGATCCGACCCTTTCTGTCGTCGATATTAATGGGATGTGGTATTCAGATACTAGAAAACTCGCTCGATATGTTGTAAAGCTGATGCGAACAGGCAATAACACAAGCCGGCACAGCTCATGGAGGGTTGAAGGTATTGGCAGGACGAGTCTTGTGTGAAGCCAAAATTGATGTGAGTACATCTTTTAACTGGTTAAAAGTTGGAAAGTTATCGTCAGTTGCGGTGAGGAATGTATTAGCTGCACAGGAGGGTTGTCTCCTCATACGAGCCCATCCTTGCTGCAATAACAGCGGCAACATCTATTGTCGCATGTGTGGCAACCCTAAAGAGACTATCGAACATGTGCCGACGAGCTGTTCGAAGTGGTTGTCAACACTGTATATAGATCGCCATGACACTGTAGCAAGGAGCCTCCACTACAGAATATGCGAAAAATATCGTCTTGCTCCGCCGCATTATTCACAACAAGTCGAATCCGGTATGAAAAATGAGTGTATTAAGTTGTATTGGGACCAGTTAATGCTAACTAAGAACCTCATAAAGCATAGAAAACCTGATATAGTCATCTTCGATAAAAGTAGTAAAACTTCTGCTATCATTGAATTTGCTGTGTCTTGGTTTACAGGTATTGGAAGGCAAATTGAGATTAAAACGAACCGCTACTGCGTTAATGGTAATTGGGAGGATGAGCTGTACCCACCATACCCACCGGGGGATAATTTGCTACGTGAATTACAAACCATGGGCTGGCGGATGAAGTTTCTACCGATTGTCATTGGCGCATGTGGTGAAATAGTGCCGAGTTTGAGTGATCAGATAAGTCAATACTTGGGCCTTGACCAAAGAAAAGCCGAGGATTGTATCGAGCGAATACAAAGATGTGTAGTCTTAGAAACGAGTAGGATCATCAAGAATCATCTGACTAAGACGGATTAGCGCACAAGCTGTTCAAAGGTTACACGCTTAGTCGGATAACCGCAGGGGAAGTTGATGGAGAATACATCCTATTCCGTGATGTTGAACATTAGCGGAACCAGTTCCGCCTAGGATCTAGTTACATCCGATTCCGGAAACAGATATTAACATAAGACGATTCAATTTCGCCATCAGAAGGAATTCCGTCTGATTCCGGAATCATATATGCATTAGTCTTTATCGTATGCTTCTAAGTTATCATAGTGAACGGATCCGGAATTGAATTTCCGGATCCGGAATCAGACGGAATTACACGGAATTCCTAGGAATTCCTTCTGATTCCGGAATCATATATGCATTAGTCTTTATCTTATGCTTCTAAGTTATCATAGTGAACGGATCCGGAATCAGATGGAATTACTAGGAATTCCTTCCAATTCCGGAATTGATGGAACTAGTACCGATTCCGGAATCGGTGGAATTAGTTCCCTAGGCGGAACTAGTACCCTAATGTTCAACATCGCGGAATAGGATGACTGCTCAGTTGATGGGAAAAGAAAGGTAAATGTTTAGCGACCCCTGAGACCCTTGTATCAGGACATCTTGATACAATGAACGCTGCTCACCCATACTGAGTAGTGGTCACTGTTGAATTTGCTAGCAAGCTGGTCTTTGATACAGTGGCAGGTCGAAGCTCCCTGGCGACAAGGTAGCTCAAAGGATATATATAGTGATTATATTGGTAAAAGGTGAGCGCATAAGTTAGCTCGATATTTCGAATTTACGTGTCAAGCTCACTTTTTTTATCATAAAATTTGATCTTAACTAGTGCATATTCTATAAGAATTAGTATCCAACACCTTGAGAAACGGTAGATTTTCTTAGATAGAATGCTACACTAGGGCAACTGTTAGCACACCAGCGGTTAATATATGATGACAGTCATCTATATTTCTTTTTCTTGAACGAGAATACTAATTATTCAGTATATCTAGTAATTGTCTTAAAAATACCAGCAACTTTTTGCACTTCTATAGTTGAATAGATGCAATTTTATTTTTCCTTTGACCACAGCTTATTGCATTTTAGAAGATCAGCTGACAAGCATCAATAGAAAATTTTCAACAGAATATCACGCACATCTCGGGGTAATATGCAGAGCATAGATGTTAATTGTTATCAAAATTAAATTATTTTCTTGAGAACGTGATGATTGAGAAGACGGTCAATGATGAGACAACTAAAGAAGTTATTCGTTCAAAACATTTATTATTGTGAGCGAGTTTCTTGTTTCTCTTTTATTATTACTTGCCAAGACAAAAGTTTGATCTTTTTTACAAAAGACAAGAATACTTATGTTCCTCACTAAAGATGTTTTTGTGTAACTAATTTTTGAATGCCGATTGTATGAATATATAAGATCACTAAATTACACTATAGACTTCTTCAATATTAGGAAAAAATCAATACTTCTAGAAAAGAATCATTTACATCAGAAGTATCCAAAAATAGGTAGTATTTAAAGAATTTAATTGTCGAAAGTGGTTTATAGAAAATACACACGATCTTCTGAATCAACATGAAAATATACATAAAAAACTTGATTTTTCATCGCCAAATATATCACACGAAAAGGAGGTGTGTCAGATTACTAACTTGGGTCTCAAAACATGTGACCTTCATATTATTAGCCTGAGACTCACCATTGAACCCTGATTTCTTTTTACAAGTTAATTCTCTACCTCATTAGAATTCATTTTTTGTGATAATTGAGGCAGGTCTCAGATATTGAAAAAAAATTTCTGCGGTCGTTCCATTGAAAAACCTTAAAAGTTGATAGAACTGAGCGTGCTAATTATATGTAAATATCATCATTTTTTCAAAACTAATGGAGTAATAAAAAAGATCCGAAGCACTTTCTGAAGATCTGAAAATCCATTAAAATCCAATTTAGATTCGCTAAAAATAGTCTCACCAGAAAGAGCACATTGAATTAGGTATTCGCTAAAAAATTGTCATTGCTGCTTTCATATAAACTACTAGCGGTAGTACCCGGCGTTGCTCGGGAAATCTCCATACTGGAAACGTACCATGTCAGAAAACGACAGAAGATGTATAGAAGGCTTGATTAAGACTTTTTCATCTATTATTACTACATATCCCGCCGTGCATACACTTATATTCCTTTTTAAATCGGATAATTCAGCAAATAGTGTGGGGGTGTAAGTCTTTCTCTTAACTCATCCGTATTTCCATACTTTATACTGATATCCAGTGCAAAAAAAACTGGTACTAACAGGTGGATATTCTAACAATGGCAGCATATGTCCCGAAGTTTTTGAAAAACTGGGAAAAATTGTAATGTATCATAATCTGTTGTGAAATTTCAGCCCAATCCTCTCGCCAGTCATCCTGATTCTTTTGACCTTCCTCGAGACCTAAGAGTATGCCATGATAAGTTTGACACCCTTAACTTGTGCGATGTCCAAATGCATAACAAAACAGATAGGCAAACAAACTTTCTCCTTTATATATTTTGATTAGAAACATCCGCTTTTCAAATTTAAACCAAAGAATCCTCGATAAAAAACGATTAATCTTAGAATCATAACAGATTCGCGAAATTTCTGGAAAATTAACGCAAAGTTCATTGCGATAAAACTTCAGTGAAATTTCACCCTCACCCTCCTCCCTACTCCTATTAATGGTAACAGCACTCTTTTAAGCTGCTTCTGAACTCAGAGAAGCACCATGGAAAGTTTGGTAATGTTAGCTAATGCAGCACTATCTGGATGAGACTTCACCCACACCCTCGATGGGTAGACATGGCCAAAAAGACCTTTTTTTGGAATCGGAACCGCATCAAAATCGGTTTCAGCAGTTTCAGAACCGTATCGGAATCGGCTTTAGCAATTTCGGAATCGTATCGGAATCGGCTACCACAGTTTCAGAATCGTATCGGAATCAGCAGCTCCCTTTTTTTTAGGTCAAAGTTATCCATTTAGATTCGCAACAATGCCTATAATATACTTGCGTGGAACGTTTGTTCTCCCCTAGTGGTGAGGCTGTTACCGAATCACGTACACGTTTAGGTGGTGATAAGTTAGAAAAATTAATGTTTTTGAAAAAAAATCACTTGGTTTTAAAATCTAGTAGAAGTGCAGCATCACCGAAAACAAATACAATATCATCAGAAACAAACACAACTTCATCAGAAACGAATACAACATCATCGGAAATAAATATATGAACAACCAATTTAATTATTTGTTCGAAGAAAAATATATTACTGCTTTTTATGAAAATGCTCCCGATTCCAATTTTCCAGGAAATTGAAATCGGAATCGTATCGGAGTCGGTTTTCTATTTTGCAGAACCGTATCGGAATCGGCATATTTTAAGTTTGTTGAAATCGGAATAGGGATCGGAATCGCCGATTCCGATTCCGATCCGGAATCGCCCATCCCTATCGATGGGTGACCCCACCATGACCTTCCTCTGGGTCTGGGGAGGCACCATAGAAAGTTTGGTGACGCTATCTTTTACCGGGATTGAGTTATAAGGGGACAGACAAACAGACAAACAAACAAACAAACAAACAAACAAACAAACAGACAAACTTTCTTCTTTATATATATAGATAATTTTGTAAGACTGAAAAAAAATCACTGTTTGTGAGGATATTATTCAATCGGGACGGTAATTGGCATTTATTGATAGAAAAATCTTTTAATATTCGTGAAATTCTTATAGATTCAGATAGAAAAACTAATTCCGCATCGAATGAGCCCAATTTCGTCAAATATAAGTTATATTTTGATGGATTTTCTTGATAAAAACTGATTTTCAGGTCCTAAAAAAATGCTTCAGATCTTTTCTATTACTCCACTAGTTTTGAAAAAAAAGTATGATATCTACAATCAATGCGCTTCGCTTTATCAATTTTTAAGGATTTTCAATGGAACAACGGTAAACAATTTTTTCGATATCTGAGGTCTCTCTTAAGTATCACAGAAAATGAGTTGTAATAAAGTAGAAAATAAACTTGTAAAGAGTAATTAGGGCAAGGGACAAAAACTAACCCGATATTCGCGGCCATTTCCATCCATTCCTATTAATTCTCATTCATTCTCAGTCATTGGAATGGCTTCGAATGAGTTTTTCCCCCTTGGTTTAACGGCATTTCACAATGACTGAAATATTATTATCCATTTTAAAATGCAAAGAGAATGACTTAGTTTATGCACAATTTACAAACGAAAGTAGCGCACCACCTTAAATTTTCGCCGTTCGAAAACAATATATGCTTGCATCTATTTATATGATATTCGATTAAAATTCTGAATGACTCATTTTTCTACTCTTGCCATCTTTGCAGGAGAACAAATTAATCTATGAAAACAAAATGAAATTACAATTGAGAATCTTAGTAGCACTTTGGCCAATCGCTTTTATTTTGCATAATATCGAAAAAGAAAACACAACAAAGAAAAGACGAGAAAAAGAGAGAGCGATATGGGCATGTCCAGAATGGACGAGAAAATACTAAATGGAGGCAGAAAGCGTCTAGCTTATCATCGATCGACTTGCTGTGTCAAGTTTCGCATTGAACGACAATTGTTCTGATGAAGCTAGGATAAAAAAACACTAAAAAGTATATAACTACTATGTTCAAATGTTCACACAAGAGTGTAATTCAAGCATATTTAGTAACAAAGATCGTGGCCATTAATATGGCCAAACTAACAAACGACGTCTGTAAAGCACTTCCTTTGCAAGTGGTACTTCGGCATGATCTAGAATGAAATTCGACAAAATCCACTGCATCCATTTAAAAAAGAAACTTACCCCCATGTTGAGCCAGAAGTACATGACGAAAAGACTCCGACACAACCGTTCGCACAGCTTTGAGCACTGCATGTTGTCGATGATGATGTTAGAGTACCGCATCCAGCATAGATGCTACTAGTCGGGCAATAGCAATTACAATAGTAATCGCCACTCACTGTGCTTAGAAAAATGAGAAGAACAAGAGTAACTGCGATCATGGATGCCATGTTGTTGAAAAAATTCTAAAGTAGAAGTGTGAAATGCAAGCTTGCTTTGCTTCTCTTCTCTTTTTATACGTCAGCCACATAGTATTTATTCTGTAAGACATTATTTACCTTTGTCAATATGTGACTTTATAATTTTTACTGTTGGTTGGTAAAGCAGCGTATATATAGGGCTACTAAATTGCAGTTTTGTTGTCTATTTCAACAAAGTTTGCTTTTTCTCTGTCACTTCTTTTTCTATTGTTGCTTCTCTTTCTCAGTTTCTTCAACATGAATTCTGTTGACTTTTAATTATGTTGTTTAGAATTGTGGCTATGGCGACAGAAGGAGGAGGGGATGGCACTTCCTACGCGGAGAAAATTTTTGTTTTTTCTCAATGAAGATCGATTTTTTTTTCGATAAAAAGTTATCAAATGAAAACAGAATTCTGCATCCGTCACTCTCTCGTGGACAAAAAAAGTGTCCTTTTCTATTTCATTGTTGCATCGTTTAATACGTTGTTTTTAAAAAACAAAATACACCAGAAGATACAGTATGAAAAGCTCTACAATTTAGAAAGTAAAGCTTATTTTAATTGTGTACTTTCATTTTAAAACAAGCAAAATTTTGTGTGCTCAATTTTCGATGTTGCGAAAATATTCATTTTTTTTATGCGAACGAGAAATTCCTTTTTCTTTATTTCAACAAACTGTTCTATGTAAACTGTAGAGATTTTTATGCTGTATCTTCTAATATATTTTGTTTTTGTTAAAACAACGTAGCAAATGATCCAAAAATGAATGGTATAAGGAACTTCTTTTGTCCGTGAGAGACTTTTAAAAAAGTTGTATATACATCACTCTACCTTCGAAAATTTCTCTCGGACTCTTTCCTTTCCTCTCCGACCTTGTTCCTTCGCCACTAGAAATGTGTCGGTCCAGTCCCGGTCATTAGGACTATACCGGAACCAAATGAAATTTTACCGTGGATCGAGACGGGACCGAAACTAAACAGCAAAACTTGATCGAGACTGTTTTTAACCAAATCTGTTATAAATCGCATTCATTAAAGCAAACTTCAAAACAGATGACCAAAAAACTGATATGTGTCAACTGGACTAACGAAAAAATGAGTATTTAAGTTATTTTTATATTTAATACGAATAAATTTTGAAATAGTTATCTTTACACCGAGACCGGTGCTAGGACCAAAAACCAAAACAGTACCGAAATCGGAAATCAAAAACTTGGTCCCACATATCTCTATTCGCCACATCCCTGATGTTATTGTTATGTTTCGTTCGCTTTCTTCATAATAATGGCCTATTCATTACAATCTCGATATGAATAATGGGAAACCATGTGTAAGAAGAAATTATTACGATTATAACTAGGGGTGTTACTTTAACTTTACTTTAAAAATTAAAGTTAAAGTCATACTTTAACTTTAAACTTTTAAAGTTAAAATTTGAAGTACCACTTTAAACTTTAACTTTAACTTAATCAATTAAAGTTAAAGTAGATATGTTGACATAATTTTCGATAATCGTATTATGGGGTTACCTTTAAGTCCTCAAGTCCTACATTGCAGAGTACCCTTAGGTCTATAAGTACTATACTTTGAGGGTACCCTTGGGTTCTCAACTACTATTTAATAGAGGTATCCTTAAATCCTTAACTACTATATTATGAGGCTACCCTTAGGTCCTCATCGACTATACTATGAGGCTACCTTTGAGTCCTTAAGTCCTATATTATAGAGGTATCCTTGGGCCCTCAGTTGCTATATTATAAGGGTACTCTTAGGTCCTCATCCACTATACTATAGGGGTATCCTTGAGTCCTCAAGTATTATACTAGGGGGGTACCCTTGGGTCTTCATGTGCTATACTATAGAGGTGCCATTAGGTCCTCGACTTAGGGATGGCATTATATATTGACTTTACTAGTGACTAAGTACCTATCGTAAAATACTGATCGCTGCGTGAGCTTTTCTATTAGTCGAAAAATGATCCAATCAGCTTGCAGGAAAGTGTAATTCGCTTATTTCCTGGGTAACCATAGAAGATTCTATGAGGACTTTTGTAGAGCACCTTCGATAATCCCGAATTGGCCCCGATAACCCTATGTTCCGTCTTTATCTTCATCGGGATAAACCGTCTCGAAATCTGATTGGCTGGAATAAAAGATTTTCGGCCAATCAGCTTGCAGAAAATTGTAACTCGCTTATTTCCTGGGTAACCATAGAAGATTCTATGACGACTTTTGTACAGCACCCTTGATAACCTCAAGTCGGCCCGAATGACCCTATGTTCCGTCTTTACCTTTATAAGGAAAAAACGCCTCGAAATCTGATTGGCTGTTATAAAAGAGTTTCAGCCAATTAGATTTCGAGGCGGTTTTTCTCCATGAAGATACAGACGGAACATAGGATTACTCGGGCCAATTTGAGGTTATCAAGGGTGCTCTACAAAAGTCCTCATAGAATCTTCCATGTTTACTAAGGAAATAAGCGAATTACACTTTCCTGCTATCTGATTGGCTGTTACAAAAGAGTTTCAGCCAATCAGATTTAGAGGGGGTTTTGCACCGTCAAGATAGGGACGCATCATAGGGTTATTGGGGCCAGTTTCGAGTTATCGAGAGCGCTCTACAAAAGTCCTCATAGAATCTTCCATGGTTACCAAAGAAATAAGCGAATTACACTTTCCTGCAAGCTGATTGGACCATTTTTCGACTAATAGAAAAGCTCACGCAGCGATCAGTATTTTACGATAGGTACTTAGTTACTAGTAAAGTAAATGTATGGTGCCATGGCTAAGTTGAGGACCTAACGGTACTCTCATAGTATGGTAGGTGAAGACCGAAGGATACCCCTATAGTATAGTAATTGAGGACTCAAGGGTATCCCTATAGTGTATCAATTGAGGACCTAAGAGTATCCACATAATATAGTAGTTGAGGACCCAAGAGCACCCCCATAGTATAGCAGATGAGGACATAATGGGGCTCTTATAGTAAAGAAGTTGAGAACCTAAGAGTACCCCTATAGTATAGAAGTTGAGGATCCAAGGGTACCCTTATAGTATAGTAGTTGAGGAGCCAAGTGTACCTCTATAGTATAGTACTTCAATTCCCAGGAATCCCGGTGCTGGAATGACCGAGCCCGGGAATTGCCAAACTCGGGAACGACCGAGCTCGGGAATGGCCGAGCCCGGGAAGCTTGGGCTCGGTCCATGCCTAGAAAAAACACCTCGAAATCTGATTAGCTGAAACTCTTTTGTCACACCGAATCAGATTTCGAGGCGCTTTTTCTCTATCAAGATAAGAACGCAACATAGGGTTGTGCGAGCCAACTTGAGGTTGTCAAAGGTGCTCTACAAAAGTCCTCGTAGAATCTTCCACGGTTATCCATGAAATTAGCGAGTTACAATTTCGTGCTATCTGAATGGCCCGTTTTTCGACTAATAGAAAAGTGAAGGCAGCGACTAGTAATTTACGATAGGTACTTAGTTACTAGTAAAGTAAATTAATAGTGCTACCCTAAGTTGAGGACCTAAGGATACTCTCCTAGTATAGTAGTTGAGGACTCAAGTGTACCCCCTTAGTATAGTACTTATGGATCTAAGGGTACCTCTATAGTATAGTAGATGAAGGCCCAATGGTATCCCCATAATATAGTAGATGAGGATCCAAGGGTACCCTCACTGATAGCAAATGAAGACCCAAGGGTACCTCTATAGTATAGTACTTAGAGACCCAAGCATACCCTTTTAATATATGACTTAAAGACGTAAGGGTACTCTCTAATGTAGGACTTTAGGACTTCGGAATACCTTTCTATTATAGGACTTGAGGACTTAAGGTTACCCTCCTATTATAGTACTTGAGGACCTAAGGGTACTCTCCTAATATGATTAATTAAAACTATGTCAACATCTGTACTTTAACTTTATTAGTTAAGTTAAAATTTAAAGTAATACTTTAAACTTTACACTTTCTTAAAGTGCTTTTAAAGTTAAAGTAACACCCCTAATTATAACATTAAATTTGAACTGGGAATGGACAGGTTGTTCACTCTCGCCACCTTTTAAGAAGCGCAGCTCTCTTAAAAGGTGGCAAAAACGAATAATTTGATCACACAAGATTCAAATTGAGTATTAAATAGCAAGAAATACAGATAGATATTCTGTGCCAAATGGCGAGAACCATGATCGCCAACCAGTTTTCTCCTCAGCCATAAAGAAATCAATACAGTCGCTCGAATTTCAGCTTGAAATGAATAAAAACTCGATTCCTGAAACTTTTTTTGATAATAAAATCGCTTTCGAGTAACTGACCCTTATAGTCGCACTCGGTCTAGTACAGAGAACATGTTATAGAAATGAAAGTTCATTCTTCTCTGAGTAATAATAAAGAGACGAAGAACAAAAAAAGTCAGTCTCCTTTTTTTCTTGTTGGGAAAACTTTATACTTTTTTCCAACTCTTGATTTTTTTGGGTTTTCTTCTCCGTTAAGGTATAAGAGTTTCGAACGTAAAGTGACATCAACTCGTGATTCCTACCAACAAATCCACAAGTGAAAGCATGAAGCCTGTCTCCATCTATTGCATTCTTCTTATCATCATTATTAATGCTATTGTTCGGGCCGAAAGTAAGAACTATCGACGAATAAGCTACGTTTACTCTTGTCAGTTTAGACGAGCTAAAGGATAATGGTATTGTTTCAGCTGAAGCAAATATTCAAAGCCGAAGTGATGGAGAAGGTAAGTGTGCACTGTATTGTTGAAATCTAATATATTTGTATTTGTGCAGGCCGTCTGATCGTTGGTGGTATTGTACCAGCTCAATACAATGGTCAAAGTCGAAGTGATGGAGAAGGTAAGTGTGCACTGTATTGTTGAAATCTAATATATTTGTATTTGTGCAGGCCACCTGATCATTGGTGGTATTGTACCAGCTCAAGACGATGGTCAAAGCCGAATTAATGGAGAAGGTAAGTGTGCAACTGTATTGTTGAAATCTAATATGTTTGTATTTGTGCAGGCCGCCTGAAATTCATAGTGTAGTATCAAGTTGAAGAGACAAAACACTAAATAAACTACAAATATAATCCCTCGGACCAGAGAAAAACATTCTTAACTATTGTGCCATTGCGCTATAACTCACTCTTTGTTCTAAAGTTTCTTTTTCAATAATAAATATTTTTTGTAATGCGAAAAAATTATCAAATTATCATTCGAGAGAATGATTAAATAATCTTAGTGCCAACATTGATCAAAATGATACTAATGTAACCAGAAGTGAATATATGACTAAATTAAATACAAAGAAACATGGCGAACACAACTCTGATACCTGTTGCTTCAAGTGAACTAGCGAAGAAGAAATTAGTGATTGTATGATTTCGCATGTGACGTGTTTTTCATCCATTGTATTGTAATTGTATGCAGTTGCGACGCAATTTAGCAGAAATAGAAAATACGAATTTTTTCACGATAACAGACGCATATCAGCTGTCGGTACACTATAGTTTATTGCAACATTTTCTTTATACAAAAAGCTAAAAAGAGCTTTCTCCAGAAACCATTTTCTAGAAGATTTTCAAGTTCCCATCAAACTTTAAAATTTTTTGTTTAATACGCGCAACTACGTCACTGCGACACTATTTGTAACTAAAACTGCATTCGCAGTGTGGTCGCAATTACGGCACAATTTAAGAGAGGGTTCGCCAGTAAACCGATCAGATCGGCTGTGAAAAAAATTTAGATTTTGAATTTGATAAGCCTATCTAAAAGCCCGTGAAAAGTTATTATAAAAATCCAAATATTAACTCACTCCGATTGATGTATAAGAAAAAAGCAGGAACCCTATTTTTTCAAATTTTTAACTTATGCCCTAAAAATCGACTTTTTCAATTTTGCTCATATTTTTCGATTTTCTCCGTCATCGCTTTACGGATTGAGGCGTGAAACGTCTCAAATGGTAGAGAATGTTTTTCTCTACAAAACAGCCTACTTTAAATATTTTTTGAGAACCATTTTTTTCGAAGTCGGAGGCGGAATCGAAAAAGAAATTTTTCAGAGTCGATTTTTTCGACTCCGCAATTCACTACGACTCACCCATACTTAAAATCCATCAAAATATTTCCTAGGGATTCGTAGTTCCGATCCCGTTTTTTAACAAGGATACCCGTCCCGTCAGAAGAAAAGTCGGGATTTTGATCCCGTTCCCGACGGGTTCGAGATCGAGTTCAAGAAAAAATTAAGGATCAGGACAGCCTCGTCGGACCCTATTGGTTAGCAGTTCAGAACTCTAGGGTACCCCAATAGTATTCCAGGAGATTCAATCCAACCTGTAGATCCGATCGTTTTTGGTCAGATCCGCGTCGGATTTCGTCGGAATGTAACGGAAACATAATAAAATCCGGTCGGATTTCATCCTGTTTTTGACGCATCACGTCGAAATCTGGACCAAAATCCGGCTGATGGAACTCTGACAACAACCATATAGGATCCTATAGAAATTATATAGATCCGACAGGATCCGATCACCCATGAATCTCCTAGGATAGTCATTGGGGATCCAAAGGTATCCCCATAGTATAGTACTTGAGGATCCAAGGGTGTATAGAGCACGCTCATGTGCGTGAGCTGTACCCCTAATTCATACTAATCTATCAAATATTTACTTCGCTAATTCTTACGAGGAAATCTCCCAAAGTGACATCCTCTGTTTGAGCTCATATTTTGCCTATAAGTAGGACTCATAGTGTAGATTAGAGCTCTAAAACGGTTCATGCTCAAAGCCTGTTGTTGTTAAGATGCTGCCTTTTTAAGGCACTGGGATAACTCACTGTCGTGGTCCCCTTAGGGACATCAGAAAAACTCATTTTAGAATTTTGACTTGAAACTTTGTATAGATGAATGCTTCTAATGACAAATAAGAACAGCAAAACGTGCCTCTACATGTGAGAATAGATTACCTTAGTTGTATCTTAGGATAGGAACAAGGAACAGGTCTGAAACTTTCACAATAACTCACTCTCATTGAGCCCTCTGTCTTTACAAAGTTTCAAGTCGAAATTCTAAAATGAGTTTTTCTGATGTTTCTGAGGGAATCACGGCAGTGAATTATCCCAATACCTTATCCTATAGGAAAAATAGGAGTCTAAACGGAGGGTGTCACTTGGGGAGGTTCCTTCGCTAGTTAATTATAATTTCAATTGTGTAATTTCATTGACGTAGATTGTCGATTTCATATGAAATATTTATTAAAGTATCTGTATGAGAAATAAAAATGTTGAAATTATTTTGACGTAAAAGAAAAAAATTTGTTTCCTATGTAAGAGTTAGTTCCGTTGAAAACAATGACAAGGCAAAATTTTTGCAAAATCATCTTTCAAGAATATATTGGACATGTTGAAGCTTTTAACGCAGGATACAGGAACAAATTGTTTTCATTAACATCAAAATCATGATCTCTGTTTTAAAAAAAATATTATTTTTCAAACATAACACTTGCAATTATTCATAAACAGTAAAAAGTTGAAAAATGCACTTAATAAAGATTTTCTTCTACTTGTTTTTATTATATTCGACAACAAATTCAATTCAAATAAATGTTCATCTAACAGATGAAATAAACAATAATAATAAAACTGATATTGCTTTTCAATATAATTGTCTTTATATATTTGCTGATATTAAAAAAGAAAGTAATTTACATGAGATGATTTCTTATTGTTTAACTGAATGGCCAACAACATGGAAAATTGTCGAACCAAATCACAATCAAACATATACTTTTTCTCAACTTTCGAAAGAAAACATAACGAGTCAACAATTATATGAATGGTCAGCATCAATGGATGTTGTTGAACGATATCAATTATATTTAAATGAAAATTTATCTTCAATGGAAACACAATTATTTTATAATTGTACATTACCAAAATTTGGATCATTATGTCAATATTCATTAGATATTAATAAAACAAATGATTATTTATCATTAAATGATATTATTTATGACTTTTATCAACAATATTATGAACCTACTAATCTGACATGTTATATTCATTTAGACTGCAATCGTGGTTCTTCATCAATATGTCTTGATTGGAGTGAAGTATGTGATGGACGTATTGATTGTTTAAATAATGCAGTAGATGAAGTTAATTGTTGGCAAGTTGAAACTCAAGAATGTGATGAAAATGAACGTCAATGTAATAATGGACAATGTATATCGAAAATATTCTTTCGTGATGGGGATAATCATACTTTGGAATGTCTCGATCAATCAGATGAAATTAATCTTCATCATAAATCAATGGCAGAAAAGTGGGCTAGTGAACCGACAATCGGTAATGAAGATATCTCATGTCCTTCACGTATGGAGCTCTTTGGTGGAACAATAACTAGTTCATGTCAAATAACACGTAATATTTTACTCACAAAGGCAGTTGATTCTGATACACCCAAATCATTATCGAATATTTGTTGGTTAGCATTTCGATGCGTTTATTCTATTACAGATTATATTGATTCAACATGTATGAATTTATGTTTTGATATAAATATATGCAAACAAATAATGAACGAAACATGTCCAGATCTACTTGTCATGCCCGATGGACCACTTGCCTTTGGTCATATGTACGTAGCTTATGATAAAATAACTCTTCTACATTCGATGAATAGGTATGCTCCTGATTATGTTTGCTACAATGAAAATCTTTGTGGTGGATTCTATCCGAACAAAACATTACTTAAATTTAATAATATGACATGCCGTCGTTCACAAGATTTTCCATTTCAACTTTTAGCTAATACAAGATTTAGTAGACTAAACATGTATGTTTTATCATTCGATCTTGATCTTTATCATTGTAATACAATTCAATATAATAATTCTGATATTTGTAATTATACCACAATGTATCGATGCATAAATTCTTCAAAATGTATTTCGAAATCTCGTCTTTGTGATGGTAAAAATGATTGTGATTATAAAGATGATGAATATTGTTCAACAATCAACGGTACTTGTCCTACAATTGGATCAAAAATGTTTTTCAAATGTGCAGAAGGAAGCCAGTGTTTGCCTTTAAAAATGATCGGCGATGGTATATGTAATTGTTATACAGATGGATATGGTCTATGTGATGATGAATATACAACTGAACATTATAAGAGAAAACATATATCATTTCCAATAATTTGTGATGGTTTTACAGAATTATTACCAATTAATATTGATGGTCGAAATGAAACTGATGAAACCGAATGTGAATATTGGCAATGTAATAATACATACACACGGTGTGATGGATTTTGGAATTGTTTTAATGGAGAAGATGAAGTTGATTGTGATTTATATCCATTATTAAAATGTCCATCTCATCATCATATTTGTATATCACCTAATACATATAAACTAATGTGTTTACCTATTTCAAAAGCAAATGATGGTTATATTGATTGTGTTGGTGCTACTGATGAACCAAAATTATGTCGATCAAATAATCATCAACCAAGTGCGTTCAATTTTTATTGTAAGAACAATACATTTCTTTCTTGCATACCGTCAGCTGGTCGGTGCCATGACCGGAAGCAATGTATGTATCAAGATTATGAACCAATATGTAATCAAAGTCTAAAGGCAATTGGTCCTTTGAATTCTGTTTGTCTTCCGTATTATGAATCAAATCGTACTAATGTTCAGGAATTTCTTTGTCGACGTCCTAGTGATTGGGAGAAAATGACTATTGTAGATTTTTCTGTCAATAAATTAAAAGAATCAATTCCTGAAAACGAAATGAAATATATTAATTCACTTGAAACATTTTATAAATCTGATCAATATTGTCATCGTGGTTTACCTTTACAAAATTGGTTAAATAATAACTCAATAGTTTGTCTTTGTCCACCTAGTTATTATGGTTCACAATGTCAATATCAAAATGAACGTGTTAGTTTAACATTAAAATTTCAAACGTATTCTGATTCCCGAAAAACATTATTTTTAATAATAATCTCCCTTATGGATGATACAAATGAAAGAATAATTCATTCATCTCAACAATTAACTTATATTTATGTTGAACATTGTAAAGTTAAATATAATATTTATTTACTTTATTCAACTCGACCAAAAAATTTAACAAAAAATTATTTTATTCATATTGATATATACATGAAAAAATTTTATTTAAATATCGTGGAAGTTTATATCTACCAGTTAATTATCCATTTTTACCTGTACAACGTTTATCTCTTCAGCTTAATATTCCACCTATAATGAATACAAATGAAATATGTTCAGATAAAATTTGTCATCATGGTCATTGTATTAAATATTTTAATAATAAAAAAAATCTTAGTTTTTGTCAATGTAATTCTGGTTGGTCTGGAAAATCTTGTAATATATATTATAAATGTATGTGTTCATCTGATTCATTATGTATTGGAGTTTTAGCAAATAATCGATCAATTTGTGTTTGTCCTTTGAATAAATGGAGTTCTCGTTGTTTATTGAAACATACAATTTGTCGATCGAATGAAAATCAAACTTGTTTAAATAGTGGTCAATGTATACCTACTGATGAATATTTAATATTTAATGAAAAATTTATATGTATTTGTCGAAAAGGTTTTAGTGGAAAACGATGTGAAATAATTGATAATGAAATAATCTTATCATTTGATAAAAATATTATTTTACCAAATATTATGTTAATTCATTTTATTCGAGTTATTGATAATGGTCCACCAGAAAATGGTTCGACTTTTAAAAATATTCCTCTTAATCAAAATTCAATTAGTATTCGTTGGTCACATCCATTTCATATTGCTTTTATTGAACTTTTTAATAATAATTATTATTTAATTACTGTTGAAACGACATCGAAACAAAGAATAAATATATCAAAAAGAATTCATTCATCGGATCATTGTAAACATATAAATGAAATATTCAATGAAACTATAATTAATTATCATCTTATTCGTCGAATTAAATATTATCATTTACCATGTCAAAGAAATAATACACCATTATTATCTTGTTTTTATGATCAAACTCATTTTTGTTTTTG
>JAJEKB010008323.1:0-24110 GCA_022393335.1 Macrotrachela quadricornifera | reverse complement strand
ATACTAAATTTTGAAAGAAAAATATTTTTATTCTGAAAGAAAAAAAATATAAGTTGAGTTTTTACTTTTGTACAAGTTGTCGTTTTTCCACTACCTTGTAAACCAACAAACATAATAATATTCGTTTGATTTTTTACTGGTTGCCATGCTTTTATTTTTGGATCAACTAACTAAATAAAATGAATTATTTTATACAGAGAATAAATTAATATTAGTACATATATGATCGAAAGGAAAATGCTATGAAATAGGTTTTTTCTACTGAGAAAATTTTCGGAAAAAAACATGTTTCTTAATTATATTAATTTAGTTATACTTTACATACTCGAATAAGTTCTTTAAAAACAGCAGTTTCTATTAATTTTTTTTTATTCAAACCAACAGCTGATTCAGTTGAATTAATAAATTGTCTATAAATGACAGAAATTTTTAAATATATGATTTGATTATGTTTTTTTTCTTCTTCTTACTTGACATTATCACGTAAGTTTTTAACTAAATGAATATTAACATCAGCTTCTAGTAAAGCTCGACAAATTTCACCTAATGTTTCAGTTAAAATTTGTTCATTTATAGCAGTTACATCATTTAAAAGACGTAATGCTGATGAAATACGACGACCAAGATCAGCAAGAACCATTTTTCAATTTTATCTATAAATTTACAAAAAAAATATTTTATGTATAATATTAAACTATTAGTATGAAAAAAATGAATTTAAAACTCAATTCTATGTTGTCATACCATAAAAATACGCTTGAGTATAATGTAGAAGATTTTATTGACTATGAAATTCTACTTACTTACAACATACATCAAATATTTAGGTTAATACATTGAAGACTGTCAACTAAAACAAATGTATGTGAATATATAAGAACAAATTGACAACGATGATGTTCAAGAGTCTAGGAATATTTCATGGAATGCCAACTCGGACCAATCAAATATATTTCGTTTTTTTATATATTAATTATAATATAAAATTACAATTAAATATTCAATTTATATGTTAAATAGACAAATCTTTTTAATATTTTATATATGATGATGAATTGATTATTAGCACCATCTGTGAAAAAAAGATGTTCTACTGATCTTGTAGAATTTTTTGTTTTATTTTTATGAAAATCTGTTTCACCAAAAAATGCCAATATTTTTCTATGTCTAACCAAAGATTATCATACGAACTACCTATAGAATCGTTAAAAAATAAACTTTTAATCTATCTATGTAACGATATACTTCTAATACGTAGATTTTACATTTTTTTCAAAACTAGGTTTTCACACATAATGCCTAATTGTAAAGTGTACAATTGTTCTTTAACTTCGTCCGATCGAATTAAAATTTTTACTGTAGATATTTTGAGGTCTTTCCAAAAGTAGAATCGACCGTTTTCGATATATAGGGTTCAGAACGTCAGAAAACCGTTCATTTTCTTTTTTATAAAAACAAATTCAGTGAAATCAAACAAATTTTTGGCGGATCGTACAATGTCAAGACGAGAACCTTTGGAAAAGCAAGTTTTTTAATAATGAAAAAAACCATGAAAATCGTCTCAGGAAGTTTTTTTCTCGAAAACTTATCTCTTCATCTTAGGTAACCTGCCTATCATAAAAATTTCAATTCGATCAGACTTACCATCTTCAAGGCCTTTGTCATCAAAGTTATATAATTTTTGACGATTACTCGCGATATCTCAAGAATCCTTGTACGGTATATATTAGAGTACTGAATAAAGTATCTACTTTTGTAGAGTTTGTATTAACTGATATTGAATTTTAAAAAAAGTATTAAAACTAGATGTTTCAGTTAAATCCATTAAAGACCTAAAATTAATATTTGGTAGCGAAAAAAATGATGAATCTTATGACAAACTTCATCTATGAATGTAGAAACGAAATTAAATTAAATGAATAAATAAATAGATGAAATAGTGTGCTATTTAACTTAACAAATATCATGCAACTAAATTTATTTTCTATCTTTGCTCATAGGACACCAATAACAACCAGTAGAGATTAGGGATGTTCCGAGTAGCGAAACAATTCCATTAATCTTGAGAAATTTCAACTTTGTTTTTATTAGTTTGTTGTATTTTTTCCGTTCTCTATTCGATCACATCATGGATAATCTATTCAATATCGACCAAGGCTCACGAAAAGTATCGCTCTCGAATTTTATCCATCTTGCGACATCTCCGAGAAAAGCTTGAAAATTATCGCAAAGATGCTCAATAAATTAAATATTAACGTGGTACGCCCTAAACAGCATCTGTGTTTGTACATTAGATTATCGGATTCAACTAAAGAAACACTTCTGATTCAAATATTTACACAAAAATGTTTGCTTTACGCGCCGTATACTTTGATATAGTTCTCTTGCAGAGCAATCTGTGTATATCAGAAAAACAGTTTTTGCCCTCAAGGACAGGGTAACGGATCAGTTCTGTTCTATCAGGTTCTCTGAAAGCAATTACACTCGTTCGGTAAGTATAAATAACGAACAAAATCAATTTTTCTATTTATAGAAAAAAAGAAAAAAAATTCGATTCTCTTTCCACTTATGAAAGGCTCATGTAAATATGAAAACAAACGACGCCGTATACATAAGTCACTATAATTACCTATTTATTAATTTTCAAAAAACAAAATTATAGATTAATCGTGATAAAAGTCATTGATTTTTACGCACTGTTGATTGCATGAGGAATAATATTTACAAATAGAATTTATTAAGAATTACTTGCTTTTAGTAGTAGTTACATCTTGTACCATTAAGAAATTTGAATAGAATACGGTATGAATGTAAATATTGGACAAAAGAAAACTTGAACAATGTAAATCAATATCTAATATATTATTGTTGAAAATGTTTGTGTTCTAAAATAAAATCAAGGATATTCCCTCTTTTTTGATGAAAATGAAAAGAAATTTTTTTTATTTATATTCTCTAAAGATAGACTGCATGTTGTTCTTTCGTTCTACGCTTGAATGAGCTCAATCTGATCTGCCGTCAATTTTTCATTTGATTTTTACGAGAAGGTAGTGCACACCCAAAAGCGCTCAACTTTTTCCCAATAATAAGACCACAGATACTTGGAACTATCATTTAGAGATAAAATCAGTCGTTTTCATTTTTATCTCTCTCATCCGAAGTTATAGCGGTTACAACGGCCAGAAAACTGGTTTTCTAAAAAACCATTAGATGTTTTCGCTATAAAAAAAAGAAAGTGAGATTTTTCAAAAAGCTGAAAATTACTTCTGAGATACATCCGTAGGTATCTCCAAAAAAAATTTCAGCTCAATCGGACAACGTTTGATGGGATAAACCGATGGCAAGGTGAGATCCTGTGAAAAACCACTGGTCTTCCAAAAAATCCAAGAAGACCCATTTTGAAAATTTTTTTCTCGAGCACGTGTCTCATCGATTCAGGTTCTCTGTCTGTGGTAAAAATTTCAGTCTGATCGGCCTTACTATCTTCGAAATCCAGAAATGATCAAAAAAGAAGGTAGAAATGTCCTTAAGAATAATTTAATGATACATTAAAACAAGTTTGTATGTTCAATAATATTATCTTATTTATTAAAAATATTGAATATTTCTCTTCTTTGTTGTCATATTTTTCACTAAAATTGAACATAAATAATTCTTAGTGAATTTGTCATTTTGTTTAGTGATTATTGGTAGTAAAGACTAGCAGATAGATGCTACGATTGCGTTTCAAGCAGCTATTCAGTAACACTAACCTTTTTCAATATTTTAGAAAAAATAATAAACACTGTGTTCACAACAAATATTATGATAATAGTATAGATTAGTGTTAGTCCTTCAACTTAATTCAGAGTTTTCACAATGACGTAGATGCTTTTTTTTATTATTTTATTCAAATACATTAAAGCTAATATTTCTACTTCTAAATTCCATAAAAAGACGTGATTACTTGTTAAATATTTGTAGATAGATTTTATAACACAATCTGTTTGTCATTGAAAAAACGACAATGAACACTTATATATATATTTAATATCATTGAATATCAAAAATTTATATCATTCATCTTTGAATATTTCTGATATTGAATAAATATCAAAAATTAACTCAGTTTTAATATATATTTTTCGTTTGTACTTAAATTTTAATCAATATTAAAAATATCATAGATTGATTGATTACTGGTATATATGCATGCGAGACAGACACTGATAAATGCGACATTTTATTGTATTTCACAATCTATAGGTAAGCGTACTATTTGTTCTTTGAGTACGTACTTACCTAAACTATGAGTATGATGTTTATTATAAAATATCAACCCGATTCATACTTTATTCAAGCAAAAAAATAGTGCTAGCACGTGTAATTTTGACTAAATCGTGCGTAATTATTCAAGTGTGTAAAACACTATCGTTCTAATGTAGGTAAAAGCGAAAAAACCTGTACAAAAACAGAGTATATAAATACACGAAATACCTATGACAATATGTTTTGATTATTTTTATCGAGCAAATAGTACATAATGGGTGATAATGAAGATCCAAAGATATCTGACAAAAATGATGAATTTGTTCATATAGATCAAAATGATATTCCTGATACAGAGTATGATACTTAATAATCTTAATTATACTATTCTTCTTCTCTTGTATAGTGTTACTTATGCAAATGGTGAAGGAGATTCAAAAAAACTAAATTTCTTTCAAAAACTTACTAAAAAAAAGAAAGATAAAAAACCTACCCCAAGTGTAAGCTTGATGAAGTTGGTAAGAAATAATTTTTTTTCATTTAACAAAAATTCTTACCTATATATTTCAGTTTCGATATGCAGCACCACGCGATATACTTTTCATGGCAATTGGTACTGCAGGTGGATTTGCTCATGGTGTTCTTTTACCATTAATGATTATTGTATTCGGTGGTTTATTAAATACATTTACTACACGTTCTACTAATTTATGTACAATGAACTTTACAGCTCTTGCTATTGAGTATTGTCCACCAGGTTATATATTAACAGCGTCAAATTATTTTACATCATTAACGTACGTATATATTTATTTAAAAATTAGTCTTTCATAAACAATAATTCTATTTAGTGCATGTAATTTTAATTTAACGAGTGCAGATTCGTTTGATTTTCAAGGTGAAATAATTAAACAAACGTATTATATGGTTGCTATTGGTTGTGTTGCTGTTGTATTAAGTTATATTCAAGTTACATTTTGGAGTATGTCAGGTGAAAGACAAACAAGAACTATAAGACAAAATTTATTTCGATCAATTCTTCGAAAAGACATGGTTTATTTTGATACACATAAAACGGGTGAACTTAATACAAGATTAACAGATGATATTAATACAATTTCTAGTGGAATTGGAGATAAACTTGGTGCAGCAGCCCAATTTACAGGTTCATTTTTGACTGGATTTATTATTGGCAAGTTTATATATATATATATATATTTATATGAATAGAAAGATATTATATTTATCATATAGGTTTTATTAAGGGATGGAAATTGACATTGGTTATATTATCTATATCTCCATTACTGCTTACTTCAGCTGTTCTCTTTGCCAAAGTATGTATTTTTATGTTTAAATAAAAATAAAAATATATGATTGTGACATTTACTTATAGCTTGCTAACAGTGCTACAGCAATGGAATCAAATGCTTATGGTAAAGCTGGATCTATAGCTGAAGAAGTATTTAGTTCAATTCGTACTGTTTTGTGTTATAACGGACAAGAAAGAGAACAAAAAAGGTTTAATTTTAATAATAAATATTCCCATACTTATTGTTATATCAAAATATATTTTTGTTCTATTCAGATATGAAAAACATCTTGATGAAGCTAGAAAAAGTGGTGTAAAGAAAGGTATGATCAATGGTGTTACACTTGGATGTGTGTGGCTTTTGATTTTTTGTTCATATGCATTAGGTATTAACGTATTTTAATCATTAACGTATTATGTAAATTATATATTTTTATAATAGGATTTTGGTATGGAGCAAAATTAATTCGAGAAGAAGGATATACTGTTGGTAACGTTATTATTGTAAGTTCAAAAATAGTTTAAAAAAAATATCTTTGATAATCTTTGTTTCGATACTTGTCTTTTCAATAATAATGATTATTTGTAGGTATTCTTTGATATTCTCATTGCTGTTTTTAATTTGGGTCAAGCTGGTCCACATTTTCAAGCTTTAGGTGAAGCACGAACTGCTGCATACATCGTATGGGATGTTATTGATGCAGTAAATATAAAAATAAATTTTATATATAAAAAATAAAATATATTTCATATATAATTATTTTGTAGCCATCCAAAATTGCCAGTGATTCAGAAACAGGTGTAAAAAAAGATGATCTTATTGGTGATATCCGTTTTTCAAATGTTCATTTTACTTATCCATCACGACCTGGTGTTAAAATTCTTAATGGTATTTCATTTGATGTTAGATGTGGTCAAACTATAGCACTTGTTGGATCATCGGGTTCAGGAAAATCAACATGTGTACAGTTATTGCAACGATTCTATGATCCTGATTTAGGTTCAGTATATATTGATGAACAACAAGTCAGCGAATACAATTTAAGATGGTTAAGAGAACATATCGGTGTTGTTAGTCAAGAACCAATTTTATTTCAAGCAACTATTCGAGAAAATATTCTATTTGGAAGAGATACTGCAACTGATGTAGAAGTACGTGAAGCAGCAAAAATGGCAAACGCACATGATTTCATTATGACTTTGCCAGATGTAAGTTATATATCAATCATAATTATTTTCTTAGTGTTTTCTTCTATTGTTAATACTTCTATGTATATATGTATTTGTAGAAATATGAAACTCGAGTGGGTGAACGTGGAGCTATGCTCTCAGGTGGACAAAAACAAAGAATTGGTAAATACATATTTAACACATCTGTATAAATGTTAATCATTTTTTGTGGAACTCACATATGAAAAATGTGAGTGTAAGTTTTAAGTCGAAGTTTTGCGGCTCCCCCCCCCCTTACAGACATCCTTAGCAACCAAGGTCAAAAGACAGTTTCCATAGCAACCGCAGTCAAAGGTCATTTAGTACAAATTTTCCTTAGCAACGCTTCCTGTCCGTCACAGATATAACAGGCGTGGCTATATTTTTTCGAAGAAAAAGAGTGAATGTAAATTTTAAGTCGAGACTTTTCGAGCTCTCCCCTTACAGGCCAGCTCCAATTACAGACAGGTCTTCATTGCAGATATCTCTATCAAAAATACCTCCCCATTGCAGCAGACACGACGCAATAAATGATTCCTGTGTTTTATCATCGTTCTCTTCCACCTTAAAGCTTTGCTGTAAATATATATCCATCAATGTAGAGCACTAACATTATGAAAAATTTACAGTAACACAGCTCCTAGCTTATATGAATATGTGAGTTCCACATTTTAGCCCTAAAAGGGCTGCGCTGACAAGCTTTTTTAAATAAAATTCTATATAGCTATTGCTCGAGCATTGATTCGAGATCCAAAGATTTTACTACTTGATGAAGGTAAAAATTTATTTGATTTTTTTTCTCATCACTCTAATTTCTATTATTAATTATAGCTACTAGTGCACTTGATAATGAAAGTGAAAAAATAGTTCAAGACGCTTTAGATCGTGCTGCTGAAGGTATACGAAATATAAAGTAGAAGTATTTGAATATTAATATTGTTTATTATAATTAGGTCGTACAACATTAGTAATTGCTCATCGTCTATCAACAATTCGTAATGCTGATAAAATCATTGTAATGCATAAAGGTGAAATAGTTGAAGAGGGTGATCATGAATCATTGATGCGTGCTCGTGGAACTTATTATGGTCTTGTTGAACAACAAAATTTACGTAAAGCTGAAGAAGAAGAACAATTAGCTTTTGAACGACAAGAAAGTGTTGGAATAGTTCGAGCTCATTCAAATGAAGAAAATCAGTTAAGTGAATTAAGACGTCGTGCTTCAACTATTGTTAGTTTAACACCATCAGTTATGGCCGCATTATACGGAAAAAATAAGTCAACAGTTGATGAAGAATCAGATGACGATGAGGAAAAAGTTGATAAAAAAAGAAAGAAAAAGGTAACTATCAGTAATAATTTTATTCTGATATATATGATTTTATTAGGAAAAAAAATCTAATGCTTCTTTTAAAATGTTAATGATGAACAAACCCGAATGGATATTCATAATACTTGGCTGCATTGCATGTATAATTAATGGTGGTACTCAACCAGGAGTTGGTATTGTTCTGGCCAAGATAACTGCGGTAGACTATTTCATTCTATTTTGATTTTTATATTAAAATATTACTTTTCTTAAAAAGGTTTTTCAAGAATGTGATAAAGAAGTTCAAAGAGATAGAGTTATAATCTATGTTGTCGTATTTATTTGCTTTGGTATTATAATGTTACTTGCAATGTTTTTTCAAGTATACTCTTCTGTTTGAATGGATTTATACATATATGTAGTCTTTTGTTTTTATGCTATTCAGGCTTTTCTATTTGCTGTATCAGGTGAAGCTTTGACACAAAGATTACGTTCAAAAGCATTTCGTGCCACTCTACGCCAAGAAATTGCTTATTTTGATAATCCAAAAAATAATACAGGTGCATTATGTACACGTTTAGCAACTGAAGCATCTTCCGTGAAAGGAGCTACTGGTGTTCGCATCGGAATAATACTCCAAAATTTGGCAGCACTTGGTACCGGTATTATACTCAGTTTTATCTTTTCTTGGCATTTGACATTACTTGTTCTCGGTTTTGTTCCATTTATGATTGCTGGAGGGTTTTTACAAAGTCGTTTAATGACTGGATTTGCTAGTAAAGATAAAGAATTGCTTGAAGATGCTGGAAAGGTTTGATGATCTTTTAAATAATCAATGTTATTTATATGATTATATATTTTATAGTTAACAGTAGAAGCTATACAAAATATTCGAACAGTTGCACAATTAACGAAAGAAGATTATTTTCATGCAGAATACTGTAAACTTATTAATATTCCTTATAAGTATTATAGTGATTTAATAAATTTAATTGAAAATTTAATGTAATTATTGTATTGTAGATCAGCTATCAGACGAGGACAAATCTTTGGTGTACTCTTTGCATTATCAGACTCAGTTATGTTCTTTACTTTAGCAGCACTATTTAGATTAGGTGCTTTTTTAGTTGCGCAAAATATAATCTCGTTTGAAGATGTTTTATTGTAAGAAATTAGAACTTTAAGATATGATAACTTAATTTCATTGTAGATGTTTTAACTGTATTGTATTCAGTGCACAAAGTGTTGGACAAGCAGCAGCAATGTAAATATTGAAAACCATTAAATGAAAATAATGTTACTTTTTTTTTAAAATTATATTAGGGCTCCGGATTATGGCAAGGGTGTTGAAGCTGCCGAAAATATTTTAGAATTATTAAATCGAAAACCAGCTATCGACAATGGATCAACTGATGGGGATGAAATTGTTAGTTATCTCCAGCGATTTTTCATGGTATCACTATTTATTCTATTTTGTTGTTTTTTTTAGAATAACTTTAGCGGTCAATTAGAATTTGAAGGTGTTTATTTTGTTTATCCAAATAGACCTGAATCAATCATTCTTAAAAATTTTAAACTCAAAATCGAACCTGGTATTTTATTTTTTGTGTTATTCATTCATTCATATTAATTTCTTTTTTCTCTTTACAGGTCAACAAGTTGCACTCGTTGGTAAATATTATCTTTTTTTTTTCTTTGCGATATATTCAATTGTAATACGTTTATTTTTTAACGTATAGGTACATCTGGTTGTGGAAAGTCAACAACTATTCAATTACTCGAACGTTTCTATGATACAAATGTTGGTCAAGTGGTGAGAAAATATTTCTTTTTCTTTGACTTATATTCTCTTATTTTCTTTTATAGTTAGCTGATTCAAAAGATATTCGAAGTCTTAATCTACAATGGTATCGATCACAAAGTATGTAATATACTTTATTCTTCTTCTTCTTCTTCTTTCTTTATTAAAAATAACTCTATTTTAGTTGGTCTTGTTTCACAAGAACCTATTTTATTTGATATGTCCATTAAAGAAAATATTGCGTATGGTGATAATAGTCGAAGTGATATTCCACTTGAAGAAATCATCGAAGTAGCTAAAAGTGCTAATATTCATGATTTTATTCAGCTTCTTCCAGATGTAAGCTATATGGCAAGATTTGTTTTTAAATAAAATATTTTCTTTTTTCAGGGATATGAAACAAATTGTGGTGCAAAAGGTACTCAATTATCTGGTGGACAAAAACAACGAATTGGTAAAATTAGATATTGAAAAAAAATTTTTCTTCGTAAAAAACTAACATGAATTATTTCTTTTTAGCAATTGCTCGAGCATTAATTCGTAATCCAAAGATTTTATTACTTGATGAAGGTAAGAAACATGAAGGTATATTAATTTTATAATAATGTATATAAATATTTAGCAACAAGTGCATTGGATAGTGAAAGTGAAAAAGTAGTTCAAGATGCATTAGATCGTGCTCAACAAAATCGTACATCAATAACAATAGCACATCGTTTATCAACAATTCAAAATGCGGATATGATTTGTGTTATACATAACGGAGTAGTCGTTGAAAGTGGAACTAGTCAAGAATTACTTACTCTTGGCGGACGTTATTATCGTTTAGCCCATGGAAAACTTAAATAAATATTAACATTCATTTTTTTAATAGTATTTTAACTTATCTATCTATATATATAAACATAGCTGTTTCTAAATGAACTTGAACATAGTTTTCTACCAGTATTATTTCAAATACATGTTTTCTTCGAATTATTCTATATTGTGATTGACAATACATGAGATGTGCTATTCTCTTTGTTCACTTTTAGAAGAAATAGAAACTAAAAATTCTTTTCCTTGGACGTTTTATCATTTATAACACAAATTTCAATATTTTGAACTTCTTTATCTGAGAAACAATGAAATTTATCGATATTTTTTGAATTTTTTATCTTAATGTTATATCTTATTGATAATTGCAGGTTGCTATGAAGTTGATGTTTCAGATATTAGATGAATACTGAAATGTTCATAGTATATAAATGTTAACAAATTGTTCAATCATACGAGTGATACATTTTCAGTCATTCTCCTCACTATAAGTGTCTTGATAGGAAAGTTTTTCTAAAACGATATTGTTCTCTTCATCATTTATATCTAACAGCAAAAAAACAGATGATTTTCAAGCATAGAAATTTAATAAAAAACATTGAAAGCGTATGTTAATCTATAACAGACAACACACATTTGCTCACAATATCGTTCTATTCATAAACTTTTTTTCCCTTTACAAATACATGTTCTGGTTGTTCGTTTGAACGTTTTAACCAAGAACGATTCATTTTAACTTAGTATTATTGCAGTGAATAGTCTGTAATAGAACACCTATTTTTTACAATGATCACACAGTTAAATCTCACAACTGTGTTTCAACGTATAATATTAATGCATGATAGACTTTTCGAAATAGAAGATAACATAATTATATAAATGTATATTAGAAATGAGAAAAGCTAGTTTTCAATAGTTGCTATCTAGTATAACGACCCAGGTCGAACAATTATGGTCATGTATCTCCGTGTCGTATGTAACCATTTTTCTCTGCACACGATCGTTTACAATCATGATTGTTCGACCTGGATGAGAACAACCTTGATGGAAAGTTCGAATTTGAGTCTAATTAGTTCAATTTAATTTCAAATTTCAAATGACATATTAATTTATTGTTTTAATAAAAGATGTTGTATTCTCTATATGTAAATTAATCATTTTAAACTATTATTCCAACTGAAAGATGAAAAATATAAACTATTAATTACAAATACTATAGTACAGAATTTGTTTTTCATAAGATTTATAATCAAAAGATTTTCGTAGTACATAAAATGATTCAGTGACTCTAGTACAATTTTGTGTTTCATTATATATTCACATCTCTGCATCCAAACCAAAATTCTAGATAGAGTTTTGTTTCTCCATTAGAATTCAGTCAGAATTCTAATTTTAATAAAAGAATATGTTTTCTGTTTATTAACTTCTTTGATTTATGCCACAGTAGACTTTCTACAGTCTATTGGTGATAAATCCTACCTGTTCTCACAACACGGGCAGCTTCTTTTTGAAATTCATTAGTTTCTCGTTGAAAGTGATCATTTGATCGATAGTATGGTTCACTCTCTTTACTCAACAGTAAACAACTTTCCATTATATGAAAAAACTTAAATTATACAAAATTAAAAATCTTAAGACAATGTATTATTAAAAAATGGTAAAATATTTTTCATGAAAAATTCTTTATTAGGTGCATGTGGAGCATCTTGATGACGTGTATGGGAAATAAATGTATATAATTTTCCTTGTTCCCATAATGTTCTCATTCCAATAAGATCTTCAGTAAATTGTCTTGAATTATTCCATGTTTCAATTTTTAAAGATTGTGATGCATAACCCATAAACCAACCTGATTCTCTTGGTGTAACAACTTCATCAATATCAGAGTATGTCATAACAAATGCATTTAATTTTAACATATTAGTACGATATGTTTCATTACGTGTTTCACGTTCATTATTTATATCAGGAAGAAAATGACAATGAGATATATATTTATTTAATTGAGTTGGATCACGCCAACAATTTGCAGCACTAATACGATCTTGAATAGATTTTTCATATGCATATTTTGTTATTAATTCACGAAATTGAGCTGGAAGCTTTAGAAGATAAGGTATACCAAATACTCCTTGATGAAGACCATTTAATGTTATTAAATTATAAACAGGTAATGAACATCTTTCAAGAGCACCACGTACAATAATACTTCCTTGAGAAAATCCAAGTGTATTAAAACCTTGTTGAAGATGAACATCACCCCGAACTTTATTACAAAAATGTTCAACTTGCTTATCTAATGGCCATAAAAATGAATCTTCAAAACCATTTCCTATTTCAATGGAGACAACATATATACCAGGAAATGATGTTCGAAGCCAACCAGCTAATTCATTCATATCAGAAGCAGATGCAACGATGCCATGCATAAGAACAACTGGTCGATAAATTATTGTTTGAGCTGAACGTGAAAAAACAGTAGCGAGAAATAAAAGAAAAGTAAGACGAGACATTTTTATGCTATCTTCTACCTTTCGTTCGATTATAATAATAGACCATGTATAATTTTTAGGGAAAGTTATCATAGATTGACAGCTGTTGACTCCCATACATAATAGACACATTGAAAAAAGTGTGGATTGCATATCGAATCTCTATAGAATTGATAATATGTTTTATTCAATATTTTTTCTCATCAAATAAGAAAAAAAAGAAATCGATTATATGTCGAAAACATTTGTAAGACGATAAGGCTATTTGATTGATCATTAAAGGTACTTTTCTTTTTCTTGAACAAGAAATTCATCATATAGGTATTAGAGCATGAAAAAGGAAGGAATAATTGTATTGATGAGAATAATACTCAATCATTAATATAATGTTTTTTTTACATAAATTAAAGTTTTATTTTATAAATAAATTAATAAATAACTTTTAAAGAGTATTTTAATTATCAGAATAGCTAGTTTTTCGAAATAGATGGCGTCAGATTCCACAATAGTTTTAAATCAGAATTATATCAATTATTATATATTAAATTGATATAATTCCGATTTGTATTAATTAACAAGATGTATATTGATCTATTTACAGTTTTGTATATCAATAAAATTTTATTTGAATATTTAAGTAAAATATCTTATTTTAAAAAAACTTCATATTTATTGATGTTTCATTAATTTATTATATTCTGTAATTAAATATAATGATTTAAATGTCAATAATAACACTGATTGCATATAATTATTTATGATTGACAACAGATCAAAATGAATATTGTTTTCTTTTTTATCTATTCAGTATAATACAAAAAGTAAATCTCTTCTGCGCTTCTTGTTTGTTACTGAATAGTTAATTCAGCTTAAAACTTATTCGAACAGTATCTTTTGAAATTATTCATTGACGTGTTGGAGTGTAAAATATTTATATTTCAAGTTAAAATTCTGTCATGGACATTTTCCTCCTGTATTTCTTCTAAATAGAGCACATTTACTTTCTCTCTTCTCCCTCAGTAAACATTCAATGTTTTCTTTCATACTTCACAGTTCAAATTACATTAGGTACACTTTTAAAAAAAATTATATTATTATAGTCCATTTCAAAGCTAAATTGCCGTAAGCAATTTTTGAATAACTTTTGATTGGCTCAGAGTATTGAGTTCGAGAATTCAGCATTGGAAAGAGCCAACTCTGGGGTGTCTACCTATATAATATTCAACAAGGTGAAAGACATTTTTTCAAACGGTTTGTGCATCGTTATGTTGTTCATTTCATATTTTTATGAACTTTTATAATAATCTAAACTCAAAAATATGCTAAATTGTGGTCCAAATCGTCTTGATATATGCTGTAAAATTGCTACAAATTCAAGTGAGTTCGTTGACAAAATAGGTCATTCAGAATGTGAAAACTATATCACATACACAGGGCGATTTGGTATACTTTGAGTTCACATTATGATAAAAATCCATAAAAATAAGGGGTGAACGATATAACGATGCGCAAACCGTTTGAAAAAAAAGTCTTTTGCGTTGATGAGTATTATATAGATAGACACCTCATAGCTGGCTCTTTCCAACGCTGAAACCGCAAGCTCAATAGTCTGAGCCCATCAAAAGTTATTCAAAAACTACTCACGGCTATATAACTGTAAAACGGACTATACTGACATGTGACGTTAATTTGCCGAGAACCTATTCCAATCGTATTAACTGACACATTATCGATGACTGATAATCAGTTATTTAAACTGTAATGTGATTTCTCGATCGGAAACCATGGCACTTGCAGTTTTGTATATTATATGTTTGTCAGCTAAAATACCTGATCCAATTGATATCATGCTTCCACATTATTTTTCTTCTGATATCTAACTTTTTCTCAATCCGTTAGGTATATCAATTCTTATGTCTGTTTTTTGATGATTCGATGCTATCCTGCTCAACTAATTTATAATTACAATTTCAAATGTCTAATAATAATTCTAACTATGTACAACCAAGTTTATTGTTGTGTTTAAATGGTAATAATATATGTTCTTTTATGTCAAATTTCAAAAGATTTTGCTTTTCTTTACTTTCTAACAGATAATTGAGTAATAATAATTATACTAAAAATGTCTAACCATGTAAATAATAATAGTCCATAAAAAAAAGAGTATCAAATATAAATCTATGATATTTTTCGTGACACGACATTTCCCCGCAATGTGTCTGAGTGAAGGTGAGGGCGCGCGGAAAAGTCGTGCGCGCAAATGTCGTGTAGCCGATATTTGATTCTTTAAACAATATATAAAAATATTTGTTATTTTATTCGGTCAATCAGATAATGCAGACTTATACCAAAGCGAATGTCAATTAAAAGCCATAAAAAGCAAGCATCTATACTAAGAGTACATTCTACTCACATACAAGCATTCTGTAATTAAAGCACAAAAACATATATAAATCAAGATTTTTCTCTGTATTTCTATAAAAGTTACGAATAATTATTCATCCATTGTAGTTTAATTTATTTGATTGTTAAATTTTTATTATCGGTTAATAATTTTGATAATTTATGTGCCAATTTGACAGTATATGCCTAAAAATATAAATAATAACATTTAATAAAATAAAACATTTACCGGAAGAAATGAAACTGCACAGAATATCATTTGATAACTTAAAGCCAAAAACATTGTCAAAACGATATTATTAGTATGTTTTTTCCAATCAATTGATATTATAATACTAATTGTTACAGATAAATAAGTTATAATTATATTTATCATAACTAACGTTGCAAACTACAATCATAACGAAATAAAAATGATTGAAAAATTAAAGAAAAATAATTAAACATACCAAATGTAAACCTTTAACATGATATCGATCGGTAGCAATGAATCCAAAACCAAAGCATAAGCATGATATAAACGGTAAAAATCGAAGGCTTATATTGTACGATTCAAATCCAAGTTTACAATCGAATATATATGAATAAACAACAATAATGCTGCATATTATACAAATAAGCTGAAAATAATCTCATAAATATTATTTTATTTATTTCCAATGAGATTTATTTAATAATAAATGAGATTAGAATTTAATAATAGTTAATTCCAATAAATATTACTTCATTGAAAATCTACTACTTTTTTTTTTAATTAAGCCTCAAAAAATATTTTATTCGTTATTTTCAAAAAAAATAACTTACAAATGTAATGGCAGTTAAAAACAGAAGAATTTTTCGTGTACGATTCACTTCGGCCAATTGAGAAGTAGATGAATATTGAAATTCTACATCAGATATATCAATATTTGATTTCTTTTTATTACTTAATGATTCGTAATGCATAATTTTAATATGCAATTAATTTTATTTATTATAAATATCTAAAACTGTTGAACTAAAATAAATAAAAATGAGTAATAAGATAATCTCTGGGCTGAGAAAAAAAATCAAGGATGGTTTATTTATACATTGTGTAAGAGAAAAAAAATTTCTCCTTTTATAGAACTATTTGTAAAAACTGCTTCTGTGCGAAGAAAAAATTTCACCAATCACAAGTCGACGTGTAGAATTTCAATGTTTTTATAGTCTCTTGACAAGAGCAAACGAAAGTCTGAAAGTTAAATCGATTTAAGTTTTATCAGGGATTGTTATGTATACATAATAAAATAATTTATTATGATAGAGTAGTTATTGACATAATACTAGCCTTCTCACTGTCAGGACGTATAATCAATATTTACAAATCCGTTAATTAAGAGTATGATTTTGATGATATTACAGTGGTCTTCAGTTGAATATTCTCTCTTTGTGTTTTTTTGCTTTTATTACTATAACTCCTTTATCTATTAATCTACTATATATAGTGAGGAAGCCCGGAACATGCTGCATCTTTCTGTATATTTACATTAAGCATCAAACACAGTTTGAAGTGTAAAAAGTATATTTATAATATTTTTCATTTTGTCTATATCTCGGCTTAGTCAAATGAAAAGATCTTGAATATTTTTTCTAAAAGATACACGATAAAGAGCTCTACAAAACTTGTATGATTGAATTCCTTTTTACCTGTTCTAATGGTCTGTCTTATACTCAGAATGAACAACCTACATGACAATGTAGGTTCTTATTATATTGAAAATGTGTGGAAGACTTTTGTTTTTGCCCATATCTCGGCTTGAGAAAATGATAGATTATTGAATTTTGTTTTAAAATATGTGCCATTAAAAATTCTGCAAAGGCTACGTGCACAAATTCCTATAGCCAATCGAAAAAGTCTTACGCAGATTTTCAATATAATGGGAAGTAACATTGTGATGTAGATTGTTCATTTTAAGTACAAGAAAAACCATTAGGACAGGTAAAAAAGGAATTAAATCATACAATTTTTGTAGAGCTCTTCATCATGGATCTTTTTGACGAAATATCAAAATTTTATCATTTATCTAAGCCGAGACATAAACAAAATAAAAAAATTTACAACATTGTCGGTATCCGGTATTGCAGTGGAAAAAATATCGCTTTTTTTACTAATACATTCTTTACACTTCAAACTACGTTTGATGTATAATGTAAGTATATGGAAAGACGGAGCGTGTTCAGGGATTTTTCACTATATATAGTAGATCAATAAATAAAATAAGTATAGTAAGAAAAATAATAAAAAACAAAGAGTAAATTCAATCGAGGTCCACTGTAGTTCATATTTAATAGAAAGTACTATTGTAACAGGTGATTTTAATATAATAGTGAAGGAATGGAATAGTTCACTAATAGATAGAAGAAGAACGTGAATAAAAGAATGGATGGATGAGAACGATCTTGATTATATATCATCGATCTACTACACATTAAAACACTCTTTGTTCAATGTAGATTTATCCTTTTCTAATAACACTACTACTTAAATGGAACATTACATCTTGACACTAGTGATCACTGGCGCATTTTCCTCGTGTAGGAAAAGATTTCGTTCGATACAAACAGTTTTTTCCTCTCATTAATATGAAGACCGTCTAAGTTGAAATAGTACTACTTCAAACATTCTGAATGACAGAACAGAAGAAAAGTAATGCTAATGAATGGTATAAATAATACATTCAGTTGATCATGGCTCTCAGAAACAGAGTAATGATGTAGAAAGAAAGAAGAAAATATAGACTGTCAATACCTACTTCGTAACATTGTTGAGAAACCAGAAGACATAAGAAAAGTGAGAAATAAATGTTATCACTTCCATCAAAAAGAAATTTAATATGAAGAAACAAGAATACTGTTAAGAATTCTGACACGAGAGTCAAAAGTTTCCTTTAAAAAATATAAGACTGCTCGATGCAATAGCTCTTTACCAAATATTAAAGCATCCTGAACACATTTGCCTCACATATATGTCACAGTTGACTTGGGAATTTAGTTGAGTTTGGAATGCGCGAAAAAAAATAGAAAAAAAGAAGAGAAACGAAAACTAAACATAAACAAAGATTTGAAAATAAAAAAAGGACAAAAAATAAAAATAAAATCATTTTCTTCATCAATAAATCTATGTGATTCGAATTGAATATTACTAGAATATTATAAATGGATTTTCGTAAGAGCATTATGATATTCATTCTGTTTTATTTTTACGAAAGAATATTTTCATTTTAGTTGTATTTGTAAGGTTATACATAAATGATATTTATAAAGATTGTATTTGATTGATATTAATAAATGAATAATTCATAAAAGTTTGCATTTTAAAATATTTTTATGTATGAAATCTATGTGTCACCATCATTTCTCTATTTTATATTTTCTTAGTAGAGGTTCGTTCCTACGAAACGAAGATTCAGTGATATTTCTATGATCATTTTTTTAATTAAGTTATTTTATTTGCTATTTCATATTTAACTTATCAAATTTTATGGAAATATTTATTTCAGTAAACAATTTTATTCGCTGCCTTTTTTCAACCCTGCTCGAAATTATTCCGTCTAAACTATTGAAAATTCATTATGATTTCAAGGAGCATTAAAAAAAGATGTTCGTCAAACTCAATTGCTGTATTTCTCTTTCCAGTCTATGTCGCCATTTTCATCAGCTCGCTGCTCGAGAGTCAATAAAAAAAGTATTTTACATAACCTCTATTTTCTAAAAATTTGGTGAGAGGTAATTCATAATTCATTCACATAATTTATGCGTCGCAAACATCTATTCTATGCATATAAACATATATTTCTATACATTAAAATATTTGGAAGCAGTCTAACCTACACCTTAAATTAAAAACTGCAGCAAGTTAGTTTTTAAAAAGAAAAAGAGAAAGAGAAAGAAAAAGATTTCATTAACTCAATGTCTCAATGTCCCGTAATAGAAAAAAATAGGTAGCGAAAATCTTCTTCTAAATACAGAACGAAAGAAAATTCAATGTCCCGCATGTCCCACTTTCAAAAAAAAGGCTATCTATCTTATGACAAAAAAAACTCTATGACATATATAAATCATAATTGCTTTCTTAATAGACTATTCTAATGCATACGAAATTAAAATAGAAACAAAATATAATGAATTGTCGAATAAATTATTAATTATGAAAGGGTGAATGGAAGAAACTAGTGCTACTAAAATTAGTAAATTGATAAGAACATTAAAACCAAAAAAGTCAGTTGGTTGAGACTCAATATCAAATTTCACGATTAAAAAAACTTCCAGCAAATTATATTAGTATTTTGATAGTATGTTTTAATACATGGTTGAGTGAATGTAGTTATCAAAAAGAATGGAAAATAGGAAAGTTAATAACATTGAATAAATTAAAATCACACATTTCAAAATGTGATGAAATTTGACCAATTTCCTTATCAGCTATACATGTAAAACTTTTCTTAAAAGTTCTTCTTAAGAGTGTTAGATAAAGGGCTGAAAGTCATCATTTAGTACCTTGAAAACAATTAGGATTTCGTCCAAACTATCTTTCGTCTACTCAAGCCTTGTCAATCTACCAGGAAGTGAAGAAAAGTTTGATTACTAATTTGCCAATACTAGCTATATATGTTGACTATTAGACGGCTGATGATCAAGCGCAGCACGCCGTTCTAATGTTCAAGCTATATAAACTTCATACGCTGCTGAATTTATTGAAAATGACCGGGATTCAGTTAAAAGACAGAAAGGCTTACGTAACATCCAATAAATATAGCTAGCATCGTTGCATACTTATTTCGTACTCAAATAAAAAGACTAAAACTGAACATAATAATGAAAAGAGAAAATATTGAATTGATTAAAGAATTTCACTATTTAGGGTTGATATGAACAAACATCCTATCTCTAAAACTTACAGTCGACAAATGTGTTGAAAATATTCAGTGTTCGCTAGAAAAATTAAAATGGTTGAAATTCGAACGAAACTTATCATCAAAATTGCTTCGTTAATGTTTCTTTGCGCATATATTCTCACATTTCAAGTATTTGTTTTCATTTTATCTCTTCCTTTTAGATACTCAATAACAACGATTGTAACAAAAGCGTTGTGTAGAACTTCGGTTGATAGATCATTATCCTTTTCTTTCAGCACAGAATCTTTATACGATTGTTTTAACACCTCTTTTAGAGTTTTATGTTAAGATATATATTCAAAGAAGATTAAGCAATATATACACGACGCATCTTAGATCTTCACTTTTCTATAGAGACATCTTCGTTTAGATACCTTTCACCAATAAAAAACGATCGTCTTGAGCAATTTTTTCCGTGAATGTTGTGTTAAATAGTTGATAGGTCGATACGAATCGTATTTCTTAAAGTGGCTGTTTTTTGATAAAAACAAATAAGAAGTAATAGGAAGAAAAAGATGTAATGTAATACATTATTATCTTATTTTTCTTTTCAAATTTTCATCAATTTATATATTTTTTCTCTTACTACATTGGCTTATTTCTCTTTTTATCTGACCTTTCTCTTATTAGTAGACCTTCTTTTTTTTCCAATTTTTTCTTGTACTCTTCCTTCTTCGATTCATTATCGAGTTCCTAATGGTTACTCGTATTTAAATACCTCATATAAGTCTTTACAAACATTTTTTATAATTATATTAGAGCAAAACAATGTAATGCTTTGTATTAATAATGTTGTTTTCAGCTTAAATATCCTTATTTTTTTCAATCATCATCTATCATCACTAGGTGTAATAAAAAAAAGCCTCACTACAAACTTTGTAATTGAGAAAATTTTATGGCAAATTCTCCCTTACTGAGAATATAAGTAAAAATTAGTTCGACTTTCTTTTCTTAAGTGTATTATCTTGAAGATGTGTAAATTACTTGGCAAGAACTTATTTGCTAAATGAAATTATTAGACGCTAAGTTAATTCAAATTTTCTCACTAATGAAAAAATATTTTCTCAGTTTGATAAATAATATGTGAAGAAAATAATTTTTTATATTATAATTATAAAATATACTAGATAAGTAAGAACTACTGTTAATAAGTAATGTCTAATTAAAACAAAGTAAGATCGTATAATAAGATAAAATAGAGATTTTTGTTGCCAGTAGTACGACATCTATGTCTTGCTTTCTATCTGCTAGCATTGACACGGAAATAATCTTTACGAAGATATCAAGAATGACTGATTACAAATTCATAAATCATGATATAAAGATATAGTAGCTTTACACTAGGCACAAATTATTCATTAGCAGTAATAAATAGAATTATTAAAGATGAGTATACATTTACAGAACAATATATTGGTAGCAAAATTTCTTACAATTGCGAAATGATATTATCAATAAATGGTCTATATCTCATAGTCACAACCTAACAGATCCAATTGTATTTTTAACAAAAACAATAATTCAGTTTAAAAAATGGATTGATGCATATCATTTTTGAAAACCCCTTAAAAATTAGTATTACAGATGCCATCTAATACGAAAGATTTTACTGATCAATACATGCTAACTGGTGAGACATAAAGTACCATAAAGAATATATATTTTTGTGCAAAAAAAGCAGAACAAAGACGGTCACGAAAAGCAACAAGAAATAATATTTGATTAGTTTTATTTATTTTTTTTAAAATAATGTAATCAAAACATGGATCGAATTTATTGTCTAAATTATTTTTTGGCATAAATACAAACAGAAATGTAAAAAAAAACCAAACAAATATTTCAAAAATTCCTAATATTAAAAAAAACTATATCAAATATGAAAAAAAAACAATAAATATAATAAAATAATTTTAAAAAAATATTCATTCAAATTTTTATAAACGAAAATTATTTAAAAAATTATTTTTTACGTATACGTCGACGTGTTTTACAACTAATTATTACTGATGATTTTTTTTCATTATTATTTTCAAGAGTTTTTTTTCCATTTCTTTTAGATTTTACATTGCCTTGATCAATTTCAATTTCATCTTTTTCTTCATCAATATCAGTATCACTATCATTTTTCTTGTCTATTCCATTATAATTATTATTTATTTTTGATTTATTTAACCAATAACAATAGATTCCTATGATCATTATTGGTAATAATATACCAATCAAATAAATAATCCATAACCACGGTCGTTTTTTAGTTGCATTAATAATAGTCTTCATAATACTTTCAGATGACAGTGATGATGCTGTTGTTGTCGATGATGATGTAGATTTTTCTTCAAGAATAAATTTTGCATTCCATAATTGATCAGCATATTGTTTAGCTATTGATTGATCAGTTGTTAAAAGAAAATTATCAAAAATAATTCCATCAACTAATGACCAAAGTTCAAGTGTAAGACCACCAATTGGTGTTAATTTATATGGATGAATATCTTCAAAATAATCTGGATTTGGAATTTTTCTTGGTTCCCATTTACCCTTAAAGATAATTATAAATCCTATTTTCAAAAAGTATAAAATATTTATATACTCGATAATTCGGATTAGGAATTATTGGTGCTGTCCAAGGACCTTTGTAATCTGGATTAGGAATCATTGGTGGTGTCCATTTACCACACCTAGATGCATTTTTACATAATGGATTATCAATAGTTGGTGCTTCCCATATACCATCCATTTCATCATCCCTATAAAAAAATTTTTGTTTTTTTTGTTAAATTTATTTTCTATTAATTTTACCATTCTTCCGGTTTAGTAGCATCTGGATCTGGAACTATAAATGGTTCTGAATACAGAAAAAAAATTAAAAATATAAATCTTTTTTTTGTATCTATTTTACCATTTTCAAACCAATCATTTGGTATTTTAGCATTTTTATCAATAATTTCTTTTGGTGCTGTTTCATCCCAATCTAAGATTTAAAAAAAGAATGAAACCTAAATATGCTCTTGTATTCTTCTAAGATTTCTTTCTTCGATTTTGTTTAAAAAAATTGAATTATATTTTCTTACCATCTGGTTTTCTTGCATTTCTATCGACAACTCTAAAAAACAAGATGAAGACATAAATTTTTTATTTTTTTCTTTTGTAATTTACGTTTCTTCTTCAACCCACTCATTAGGTTTTTTATCATTTTCATCAATAATTTCTTTCGGTGGAATTATTGATGGTTCCATATCTTGTAATAAATTACCTGAATTTATTAATTTATTATCAATATACATTTGAAAATTATTATCATCAGATAAAACTAAAATATAAAATAAATAATTTTTTCTTTTTCATTTTTCAACATACTAAGTGTATATAAATGAGTTTTTTTATCTGTAAAATAATTATTTAATATTTCATTAGATTTTTTTGCTTGATGTTCACTATATAATCCAGTTTTTGGATTACGAATACGTATTATAAAATGATATTTATATTCAGCACCACACATATCAGGACCGAACATAATTGTATATGGTGTTTTATCTGTAATTTGTTTCTAAATAAAAAAATAAATTAATAAAAGATGGAAAAAAATATTTTTATTTCAAAC
>JAJEKB010008322.1:0-14971 GCA_022393335.1 Macrotrachela quadricornifera | reverse complement strand
AAAAAAAAAAAGATAATGATCATTTTGTATCTTAACGATTGTCACTAGTACATCTGTCATTGTTCTCCGAATCTTGTCCAAAATGAAAATATTCGAATGACATACGCAAAAAAAATATCGAAGATATATTTTCTTAGAATCATTAAATTAGAAATATGCAATATTTCAATTTTTTTCAAGTATATCGTTCATTACGAATAAGTTGGATGAATTGCAGAAGATATACAAGTTTCTCGAAATTTTATACGATTTATGAAAGATTACTTTGGAATAGATTTTATGTGTTATATCTTGTTTCTTCATGAATATCCTACAAAAATACTTGTCACTTGATGATCTTTAGAAATAAAAATGAAAACACCTAGTTGTAACTGTACTCGTTTGAAAAATACCTATGTCAATACTTGTAAAGTATCAATCCCAAAACGATAGAACGATAGTTTAATCAATGCTTCAAATAAAATTCTGTGAAGCACAAATGTATCGTGAAAGAAAATTTCATTTATTGACTCAATTTTGGTAAAAAGGAATAAAAATCTGATTCATCAAGAAACACTCGAATTCTTAACAAACATTGATTTTAATATAGGTAAATCATTGATGATTACACGATAAGAACGAGCAAAAGTAATCATTCATTCCTCTATACACTTGAGAATCTGATGAAATACTATTTTCAATTGATTTAATGTATATACAACTATTTGAGGAAGTGCAGTGTTGACATTCAATTTAAATATAATACGTCACTATTTAACAAAGTAGTCTATGACGTACTATAATTAAAAATAATAATCTATACGAGATCTATGTAAAGAAGAAATACTTGAAAGATACGTCGATTTTTATCGAATAAACATGAGAAAATTACGAAAGATAGAATAATTTCGATCTATATACAGATGAATGTTATCTTTTCAAACAGAAAAAAACTAGTAAACTACTGATCACATTGTATCATGATCAACAACGTTCTATCGAAGAATTTGATAAGATCATAGACAATATTAGAATAATTATTGCGATTAATAGGTTTTTTTCCCCACATCACATCATATTAATGTGACATTACCAGCCAGCAGTCATCCATCTATGAGGAAGGTTTGAATTTAAGAGTAAAGAAAGCTGAATCTGTCAATTGAAAGTGCACTATTTATTTATTACAAAATAAAGACTGATTAATAGAAAAACGGTATGATTATTTATCACAAAATTGATTTATGATAAGATCCATGTTGGTGTAAACGGTTTAAAATTCCATTTATCTGGATGACCAATATGTGATACCTGTTTATCAAAATCTGATTGACTCCAAATAAATGGTATTTGTTGATCTGTTGTTGGACCAGCAATAGCAATAAGTGAAAAATTTTGCATCATTTCATAACTGGTAATCTTTAAAGAGAAAAACAAGTAATAACATCTAAAATCTGTTCATTTATAATAAGAATTTATCTTTTTACATTAATATTCTTTCTCTATGAACTGATTCATTTCTAATTCTTACTTTAGCATCTGTAGCACCACCACAACGACGTCCTAATATTTCATCTGGATATGTTCCATTGATAGAATTGAGATCACATCGTGCAGCAATTGTTAATGTTGCTGAATATGGTGGAGTACAATTACATTTTGATAATTCATCATTTTTAAAATCATTATATCTATTATTTAAATAAAGAAAAAAGAATTTTTTTTTGTTTTTGAAATAAACCTCATCATATGAATCATAGTTGGAAGATCGAGAATTTTATTATGATCACGTTGAAATATTTTTGCACGTGAAGAATTTTGCCATGAATATAATTCTTGACCTTTTTTCTTAGCCATTGCTTCTTCACCAGATATATTACGAAAATCTTCAAAATAAATATTATTATATGATGCCCAATAACTTTTAGTAATCAACATTTGTGTCATATCTGCTGATTCATGATAAGTTGTCATTTGTTCAGCAACTGTTAAAAATCTTGAAAATAGAAAAGAAATTTTTTAAATTTGATTAGATTTTTATTTTATTTTACCCATCTTTTGGTGGCATTCCTGGTGTAAATTGTTTAAAATCTGTAATCATCCATTCATCATTATATGTTCCATCATTAAAAATAAAAAATTTCTCAACCCATTCTTTACCAGAAATAGATAAACGATTAGCAACTACAACTCGCATCCATTCGGGTACAGATATTGGATTAATATTACGATATAAATCTTCATTATAATTCTCAAGAGTTGTTTCAATTATTGTTAAATTTGATGGACTTGTCATATAAAAATCATCTAAGAAATAAAAAAAATCTTTTCAGATTTATAATTAAATATGAAATCTAACCAATTGAATGAAGTGTTCCAGGATAAGATGAAAATATAATATCAGAACCTGGAATAACAACACCTAAAGAAAAGAAATAATAGAAGATTGAAATCGATGATTCTAACTGTTAGCAGTTGATATTCGTTTCAATGGCATTGTATAACGTTTAAATATTTTTAACATTGAATTATAATCATCCCAAGTAGCATGTGATACAAATATATCCTTATTATTTGGTAAAATCTAAATAAAAAAAAAGAATTTTTTTTTCTTTTATTAGTAGAATAAGATTTTTTTTTATACTTTAATTAATGCTGAACAACTATCATGTCGTGAAATATTTTGATAACCCAAATGAACAGCAATATCATCAATAGATGCGAGTACTTGAAATAGACTATAAAAGAATTTTATTAAAATGTATTTAAATAAAATATTAATTTTAATTTACAAAAATCCAAGTGGATCTTCAAGTTCTTTTCTTGGTCCACGTGTTTTATTTTGATATCCATCTATAAGACCATTCAATTGAATAAGAATTAAATTTATCTAGAAAAAAAGTCCAATATATTTAAAAATAAATTTTTTCATTTTTGTTTTTCTTGAATACTACTTGATGCCAATATTCATCATTTGGATTCATATCAATTTGCATATAAATCCAATTAAGTTGAATTAGAAAAAAATTCTTTAATTTTTCACAAAAATCTGTTCGATCAACACAAATACTATTTATAGTATTTTGCCATTGCATACGAGTTAATTCTATAAAAAAACCAAATATTAATTATTTAAAATAAAAAAGTGAAATATTAACCTTGTGTAAATTGTCCTTCAAGTAATCCAGCTGAATAAACTTGATCAATATTTGTTTGATTTTCTGATGTTTTTATTTCTAATACAGACCAACCAGTTATATTATAACTTTGATCCCAAGAACCAGTTGCTAATACATTATCAACATTATCATTAGGTTCTTTATAATAATTTGCTAATTTTGTCACTATTTCATATTTTTCATTAATTTTTAAAACATGACCACGAAATCGATGGAGAAATAAATCATTATTTGCCAATGTTAAAGTAAATGTGCTAAACACAATAAATACTAAACATTGACCAAACATGTTTTCATTTAAAGGAAAGAAAGTATAGGATGAATATTAACTGTTGATATATAGATAAGAGAAGAAAGATTAGATTGATACTCGAACTTCGCTCGACTAGAGAAGACAGATGACTACACAAGTTTCGAATACTTCAGAACACAATTGCTTCTTCTATTTATTCAATGTAACCAATGAAAATATTTTTCTAAACGTTCGAGACTTCTTCATGAATGAATTTAAATTACACAATAAAATAGAAGATTTATAGAACTAATTTAGATGCTCCGTGAGAATCGTTAAAGCTACAAAAGACTTCGTCTAATAGTGTTGAGGCATACGAAGTTCATTGATTCACGTTACTAAACCAAATGAGTTCTGTTTGAGAGTGTCGAACCTTACACATTTCTCTCATCAATTATAAACACAAGACTGTTATTTATTTTATTAGACTATAGAATACATAATTATTTTAACACCAAATCAAATTGCGTTAAAAGCGGGATTTTTTAGTATTAAATAGTAAGAGTTATGAAAACCTTTTAATGTTGAACATAAAAAATTTTTCGAAATTCTGTACTTTTTTTGGTATAATAAAATTGAAGCACTAGTTATTCAACCATAGATTAAAACATTTTCTCTTGATATCTTTACATGGTTTGATAGAGCTCGTCGAACTCTACAAAACTACCTGAAAAATCCTTTAGGAAAATGTCAAATAACTCACTTTTTTATGAAAAAGCAGCTGTGACTGGTTTCATCCTTGCTTAAGGGACTTATCAGATGACATATACAAATTCATCATAATCATCGAATGATAATAACGAAACTTTCTAATCCAAGAGGGAAACGGTGAAGCTCCTTTTCTACCCCGAAAAAAGTATAAAATTTTTGAAAGTTTCTTAAGTTCGATATTAAAAAGTTTACATCATTTTTACTATTTAGTACCCCTAAACTTCATTTTTCACGAGCTTTCATTGGGTATAAAATTTATCATATCTTCTATTTGAAACTATAACGGTACCATCCTGAAATGCTATTATGAAGTTTACAAAATTTTAAATAACACTCATAAATACCCTTCTGAATTAGCTTCATTGGTAGCAATAACAGCCAAGTATACGGTAGTGTTCAGAGTAATTTGTCTGTTAAGGTCAGGTATGGAATGTTTGAAGGAAATTCATTTAAGTGATACTTGTGAGTACGACTCGCTTGACTCACGACTAAAAGCAATCAAATTATCAATTGTTAGTGATTGCTACTTTCTGTTTTTAGAGGTATTACTATACACAACTGACTAGAGTCACTAACAACGATCATTATTAATACACTTAGTCTTACAGGATTTTCCTGGGATTTTTTAGAGTGAATCATACAAGATAGCTCGCAGTCAGTCGGAGACGTCGCTGGTGTCTGCCACTTCGACTATTTGTTATTGTGCATAGTGCGACTGTGTTTACAGACGTTGTCTCAATTCCTTGTTGAGAACATTTGTTACTATAGAGAAAATGTTTTCGTTCGTCTGCCAATTTCATATAGTATATCAGATAACCGAATCCGGTTAGTAAACAACATTTCTATGGATCCAATGATGATTAAAGCGTCTCTCCCTTGAAACTTTCAAATCACTGGCTAGTCGTTTCTTAAGTTAAGTCTACTTGTCCAGTTAATCGTTTGCTTCCACTTAGTGTGGGTGATTCACTTTTAGTTTCGTCAGAAAGACTTCAATTTTCAATAGAACGAATTCCAAAAATCAAATTTTATTTTAAATTACTCTTTATAGTTTCAGTTTTGTGATCTCTCTGAAAAAGCGATGGTTCATTAGAGTTCATTCCTAAAGCAAGTTTGGTGTGCTTTTTTAGAAAAATGCTTGATGTCTTACTGAAATTTCATAATGCGTATCTTCGAGAAATCTCCGAAATCAGTGATTAATCGTATGTCGGCATCACTTCAAGCAATGACCTATTCCCTCAACTGAAGGAAGAGTCATATAAAAAAAAAATACGTTTGTTGATTGGCTTATGTCAGGGTCAAGGTTAAATATGACTGTTAAAGTTTCTAAAGACGGATCCATAAAAATACAGATGGGTGCTTAAGGAATATCCTATAGGAGTACGCACAGTTCCTACCCTCTATCCTATGGATGTATACATATATCTCTATTCGTATACTGGATTTACTGCCGTAAACAATATTTTGAGGGCGCGCATTGTTTACATGGAAATTTTAAAAAGCCTATATAATTAACAAGTAATGCTCGTTTAAAGACTCACTCATCTCTTTCTCGTAGAAAACGTGTTTCTAAACTATCATCAAGCTATTTATTTATAAAATTAAAAAAGTCGAAGTCGCAGATTTAAGTTTCTCGAGCTCAACTACCTTCGATCAAACTTTATAAAACCAAATGTTTTTTGTTAAAAACTGGTCATTTGTTTAAAGAATTTATCCATAAAAATATTTTAAAAAACTGATCTCAGATTTGAATTCTTCGGTCAACCCTTATGTTTTTTTTTTGACCCTCTGCGGACATACAATCAATCAATCAACCAATTCGACAATTTATGTTTGCAAGACTCTTATCTACTATCATTACCATCTATAGCTTTACTTCTCATTGATGATTTGAAATTAAATGAAAACAATATTAACAACTGACGACAACTATTGATTAGTTTAGTTGTTCTAGATATAAAAATGTTGATATAATATGGATTGATGGATTCATCTTAATCTAATTTTATATAGAAGAAAAGAAAAAATTACGTTTATAATAAATAATGTTAAATGAAAATATATTATTTTCATCAATAAAAAGTGAAGAAATATTAAATTTAACTTGTAAATTTGTTTATTGTTTAATAAATTTATTTTATAATGGATTAATAATTCGTTATGTTAATTTAAATTTAATTGGAATAGCAAATATTCATTTAGAATTACTTTATCGAACAATATTATTTTTTTCTCGTGAAGCTCTTCGTCGTAATGTACCAAAATTAAATAATATTCATTCAATATATCATTATATTCATTTAATATGGTTAATTATTCCAATAGGAATTTTTTTTATTATTTTTATATTATTTATTGAAATAAATTATATTAATAATGAAATATTATATTATAATAAAGCTTGTTTAATCTATGCATTATCAGCATTTATTGAACTTTTATCTGAACCATTTTATTTATTAGCTACAGTAACACGAAATTATTATATTAATATTTATATTGAATTATTTGCTTCAATTATTGGTAAGATATTTATTTAAATAGAATATATATAATATATATTTTATTAAGGATTTGGTATTCAAACAATTCTTGTAATAAAGAATAATGAATTATCACTTTTATATTATGGTTATGGTTATATTATTTATTCAAGTATAATAACATTAAGTTATTATATTTATTTTCTAATAAAAAAAAAATCTGATCGTCATCGTTTATTTCTAATATCATCATTTAAAGATTTATTAATAAAACCAACATCACCATTTGTTGATCATAAACTTGTTAATCAAACAATAAAATATTTTCATCAAGGAATATCAATAAAAATTTTAACAGATGGTGAAAAATATTTAATTAAAATTTTTTATCTTATATCATATGAAGAACAAGCTATTTTTCATATGATTTATATATTAGGATCTATTTTTCCACGTCTCATTTTTTCAACAATTGAACAAATTACTTTTAGTTATTTTCAACAAACATTTTCAAAAACAAATACAAATGAAAATAATCTATTTATTCAAGATGATCAATTGTTATTAAAAGCAAGAAATGATGAGAAATTATACTATCTCAATCATCAACAACCATTAACACCTAATGGTATTTATTTAATATAGATAGAAATCAGTGAACTATTCAGTTAGTCAATATCCATCAATAATACTAATATAATGGTACAATATGTTGATCCATATTTATCTTCAATAGAAGGAAACTGAAACAAAATTTTTTTACTAAAAGATAGAGATCCTTCTGCTCTTTCAGATTGTATAAAATTTATTCTCTTTATCGTAGAGAAGAGTCTTGCAAACATAAATTGTCTGATTGCTTGTATGTCTGCACAAGGTCAAAAAAACATTTTATTCATATTTTCTATAAAACTTAACCAAAGGGTAACCGGGGTCGAGGAATCCGAATCTGATGTTAGTTTTTTAAAATTTTTTTTACACAAAGGATCACTTTTTTTACAAAAAAAAAATTTTTTATAAGGTTTCACCGAACGGTAATCAAGGACGAGATATTCAAATCTGAAGTGAGTTGCATAAAAATTTTTTGAACAAACAACAAATTTTTAACAAAAAGCATTTGTTTTTTATGAAGTTTGGTCAATGGCCGTTAATGTCCAGGAACTTGAATCTGACTTCGATTTTTTAAAATTTTATAAATGAATAGCTTGACGGTAATTTACAAAATACGATTTCTACGAGAAAGAGCTGAGCGAGTCTTCAGACGAGCATTACTTGTTATTTTTATTATGACTATAAATGAAATAAAACGGCAAAAAAGAAGTATATATTCGAAAATATGAAATTTGTTTTTCTTTTTTTATTCGTATTCTTCAATGTAATGAAACAAGAAAAATAGTAAAATACTCGTGATAAATTCATGAAAAAAAACTCCAAATTGATTGTGAATATTTTTCCATTTATCTTGTTTTATTTAACTGAGGAATGTGAATGAAGAAAAACAAATTTTATACATATTTTCTATCGATTGAGAATAAAACTTTCTTTTTCAAACGTAAAATCTTTTCGAATATATACAATCTGAATGAAAAAAAAAGTTTCGTTTCAGTTTCCTTCTATTGAAGAGAAATATGGATCAACATTTTGTACCTTCACATTAAGTTTTACAAGAGGTCATCTTTGCAACGAACTTATTTTAATAAAATCTTTCTATGAGATTAAAACAGATTGATTGGATACTTATTTAACCAAATGAATTATTGTTTTAAATAAAGATTGTTTTTGTTTTCATATTATAGAAGAACGAACAATAAAATTAAATGCATTAACATTATTAAATAATTTAGTTCGTTTATTAATATTAATATCATTATTATTAATAACATTTATTATTCCATATTCATCAAAAATAATAAATATTTATATTGGATCAAATTTATCATTAAATTATTCTTTAGTTTTCTATCTTCGTTTATATTTAATAAATATATTATTAAATAGTATAAATGTTATAAATGAATCATTTATTCAATCAATAATGACAATTAAACAATTAAATAAATATAAAAATTTATTATTATTATATTCATTTATTTATTTATTAATATGTTATATATTTATTAAATTATTTGGTATAACTGGAATTATAATCGTTAATTGTTTAAATATATTAGGAAGAATAATAATTAATAATTATTTAATAAATAAATATTTTATTCGAATACAATGGTTTAAATCATATTTATTTTCTTCACATTATATATTTATATTATTAATATCATTAATAATATGTTATATAAGTCAATATTTAATTGAAAATAATTTAGCACAAATAACTTTTTCAATTGGAATTATTTTAACAATAATTTGTATAACATTAATTGAAGAAAAACAAATGATTCATTATATTTATTGTGTATTAAAATTAAATTATCATAAAAATAAATTTACATTTTCAAAACGACATTGACAATCTTTTCTACTAAATTTTTGCTTTTATTTGTACATATATATCGTTTTCTAGTCAAGCATTTTTTAAAAAAATTGATCATTCATTGAACAATAAACATCAACAAGATATTAAGTTAATAAAACTGTATAAGACCATTCCATAAGTAATTTTATGAATTTATTTTACAATTATGCACTTATTACATGCAAGCACGAGTTAACTAGTTAGTTTTATATTATCAATATGAATGGTTTTAATCGATAAAAATTAGAAAATTAGCGAAAAAATTGTTTCCTCGACTGAAGGAAAGGTTATCTGAAAAAAAAATAGTTTGTTTGTTTACTTGCCACAAGTGAAAAGAACATCGGGTTAACTACTATCTATGAAGCTATGATCTTCAAATTCTATTATATGCAAGTATCTATAGGTCCCATAAGCTACTATATTATCATCCTTCCTCAGTCGAGGGCTAAATAAGTCGCAAACGACAAAGGTTATTTATATTTTTTCGTTGTTATTCATTAGTCTAAATCTATTTTCCTTAATAATTTAAAACAGAAATGTATCGGAGACAAGCCTAATAAGCTCTTATTATATGTATATATTCCTGTTCAAATAAGTTTCGATAATAATTTTTACCCCATATTGTTGAATATACGATGTATATAGGTAGATGAAATATCATTTCTCTGAATAAATATATCGAAGTGTAAAAATGTATACAATCAGTAGATATTGCATAAAAAAAATCGTTAAGTTACTTGTAAAACATCTGGTTTATTTAGTATAATAGAAATACAATGAAAATCTTATTTGTTGCTTTTTAAAAATATGAGTTCAATAATAAATGTAAAATTAAAATTAATAACTAGTATATCTAATCTGCATAATGATGAGTATATTTATAATCATGACATTTTTTCATATGTCCATGATGACCATAATATTTGGCAGCTGTTTTTTGAGTAACAGCATTATCTTTTAATCTTTTTTGCATATTTTCTGCCATTCGAATTAACATTGAAATCATTTGTTTTTCATCATCTAAATGTTCAACTGATTTAAGAAGATTAATTTGTTCATCAATAAGTTTAATAGCATTATCTCTATGATTATCAGTTATAAATTGAGCAATTTTATCATCCATTTCAGCTGCAAGTTGAACTGCATGTAAAGTTTTTACTTTTGGATCAATTTGTTGAATAAGTGATTCATCATGTACAAATGTTATTGTTAATGTTCCAGTAAGAATTTGTAATTCTCCATCAATATCAGCCGGAAGTTTATATTTTAATTGATAATCAAGTACTTCAACTTGTGTACCTTCAGATACAGTACCTGAAACTGTAAAATCACATAGAATAACACGAAGATTATCATAATGAAGATCACCAATATTTGCACCAATTGCAGGATTTTCATGACCCCAAATTTTCGTTAGAATTGTATTATTTTTCCCTCGAATAATTAATTGAGCTTGTGTTCCAAATACATCAAAAACACTTTGTAGTGCTTTTGTTATTAATGATTCAATAACTTGTGATGATTCAAGAAAAAAGAATTGACCACAACCAGATTCTGATATACCTTTCATGATTTTTTCATCAAAATCTTCTCCAACACCAAATGAATCAATAATAATTCCTTTTTCATTATAATTAGTTGTAATTTTCATTATTTCTTCTACTGTTTTTAAACCAACATTAGCTAATCCATCTGATAAAACAAACATACGTTTTGAATATCCTGGATGAGGATATTTTTCAAGAAGATTTGCAGCAGCTTCCATCCCACCAGATAAATTTGTTTGACCACCAGTTCGAATTCCTTTTATAATTGAATAAAGAGATTGACGAGCTGATGCATGAGCATTTTCAAATATATTCCAAACATTATCATCATAAGCAACAAGATGTACAATATCATCATCATGAAGATAATTAAGTACAGATATAATAGCTTGTTTTGCAAATTCTAATTTATTATTTGATGCCATTGAACCACTACGATCAAGTACTAATGATAAATTAATTGGAACTCGCTTTTTTTCATCACTATTTTCTTCATTCTTCTTTGTTTCAATTTCAAATCGAGCTTGTTTACAATTTGTTACACCGATAACAGCATGAGGATTATCTGGAATACATCGAATTTTAATTGAAGACAATTGATCATTGCTCATTTTTAGATTCTTTTGGTTTGATTATTTATGCTAAAAAAATACATACAGGGCAAATATAAGGCAAAAATGCGTATTTATAGTATTTTGTAGTTCATTTACGTCATGATCCTAAAGAACTAGAGACCTGCGGGTTTGTCCAGACACGAGTTCGGGTCTAGAAATTTAGTCTTCCTCGAGTTCGGACCCAAAAAACATGAGTCCGCAGGTCTCCACAAGGAACTATACATAAAACAAATCATTTCAACTATCCTTCTATTCAACACTCAAATCGTTCTGACTATTCACTCTTTCTTTATAGTTACTAATGAGATGATAATATCTTGATTTTTCTTTTAGGAGATATCCATCATGGCAAAGCTCTATTATACCATTATGAACAAATTGTTATTGGAAAAGAAAAAAACATGTCATTCAAATATTTGTATTATATGAAATACGAAAGAATATAGTACTACCATGTGATCTAAACATTTTGATTAAATGAGACACTATCTAAACAAACCAATAAAGGTTTTTTATTAGAGTTTTTGTAGAATTTTCATAATGTGTCTTATAGAAAAAAAATCAAGGTTATATCATGTTATTTGATGATCAATATTATACAAGTACTGTAACTAGTAAAAAAAAAGTCATATTTTTCTTATATATTATAGAAACAATATTATTTTTTACGAGAATATATTCTTATCATTTGTTATTATCATGTCTCTTCGTTTTGTTTTTATCAATTTTAATAAAACTTGTCACGAGAAGATAACAGTAAATAATAATAATAATTCGAAAATTGGTTTATATTGCATTAATAATTCAATTTTTTCCTATTCATTGCTCTTTTATTATTATGAATATAAACCACATGAAAGAAAAAAACAAATTCTATATTGAAAATCTCACAGAAATATCAAAATAAATTCTCACTCACACTTTCAATCTCATGAAAAGAAAGAAACTAAATGTGATATTCAAATAAACTCTTACTTTCGTTTATCAATTATTTTATCACCAGTATGTGCATTTAACAGCTCTATATTAATTCATTTATATACGATTCTCCCAAGTTGCACAACTCGCTCGTAATGATGAAATTACATATGATGAAATATCAATTACGACTATCGTTAAAGCAATTTCTGACTCATTCATTGTGGTAATAACAAATCTACAGTAGTAACAATGATAGATTTTATTCTAATTAAGTTTTTCATTTATATTTGTCGAAAGAATATAAATAAGTCTATAATGAAATAACCGGCATGGTTTAACGGTTACATTGCTTGTCACACATCCACAACGATACTGTGTTCAAACTTCAGTAACATCATCCATGTAATCACCTTGGACACGTCACTAACAGCTAACGTTGTCTAAAATGAGTCATTCATGCTGACTATACCTTTAGTCAGTATGTTGGACAGAATAGAATGCACATACCGCCGGCCAGATGTGAAGAACTAAGAATAATAATCGCGATCGATCCCAACGGACGATAAGCCTATGGGACGTTATTATTATTACAGAATATACAATAAATTCTTTCTAATTAAAACCTATTGTCTTTAGTTTTCATATAAAATTGCTTTGCAATCACTAACTAATGCGCAATGTTCCTCATTATAACGATTTAAGAGACAATCTATGAGAATGTAAAGCATGAAGAATATAATTATCTTTGATAGAATCACGAACTGTTTTCATATAATAATTAAAATAATCTTGATAAAATATTTAAAAGTTGTAACACGTATGCCATGTTTCTATTTTAATAAAATATTACATTTCTAATTATTTCAATTAATAAACATGCCATCATTTTTCTCATTATAGACACATAATCATTTATATATTGAAAAAGTTCGAAATATATTTACGCAAGAAAAAGACAAATATTGAAAATGAGTCATATTTATCCAATATTAGTTTCAAAAGAATTCACTTTTGTAGAATATTTATTTAAATAAATTCTTTCTATGAGTGTTCAGAGATATTTTTGATCAAATATATATAAAGAATAGAAAATAAACCATTAGTGTATCCGAATTCTTATCATAACTATGATATATTCTTTTTATTGATGTTTATTTAGAAAAAAAAAAAAATTTATTCAAGAAAAACTAAATGATTATATTGATATAGAATAAATTTGAATATTTTTTATTTATTTATTATCTATACTATAAATGTAGATGTCGATAGTGAGAAATTTATTTATTATTATTATTATTATTTCAAACAACAGAATGCGTTCTTTTGACCTACGGAAAATGTATTAAATAACCTATTGAATAACTATACATTTGACTATTTACAGTTAAAATATGAAAGAATATATTAAAAATAAAATGTCTAGGTTAAATATCGTTAAAGAATTGTCAAGGTCTATAAAGAAAGAGAAAAACATCATCTAAGAAGATAAATTAAAAAGATGACGTTAGGTAAATTTTCACCTATGTAATCAAGAGTTGCAAATGAATGTATCATATATAGTTCTTTTCTTTTTGTTCTTTCTTTTTTTCTTTCTTTTTCTTTGATCATCAATGATGTCTAATAATGATATTCGACTACAATGTAAGTATTATTATTATTAATTTAAATAAAAATAGATACTAAATAAAAACTATTTAGATATAGGAAATACACCTTTATTAAATAGTCCAATATTAAGTTTAATAATATGTTCAACAATATTAAATATATTTATTTATAAAATTCTTCCATCATCATTAACACCATCAATAAAAACTTATATTATATCAACAATTCATGCATTTATATCTGTAATAAGTGTATTTTATTTTTTTTTAAAATATAATATTAATTTAAAACAAATAAATCGTATTATGGGTGGAGGAATATATGGTAGTGGAGATGAATATATGTTTTATAGTATTTGTTATTCATCTGGTTATTTAATATATGATTTAATATTAATGTTTAAATATAAATCAGTTCGAACAACATCAGCATTAATACATCATATTATTATATTAATGACATTTTTATCTGGTTTATATACTCGTGTTTGTCATCCATGTCATTTTTATTTTCTTGCAGAAGAATTATCAACAATTCCATTAAATTTAAAATCTATTTATTATAACAAATATCGTTTACATCATATATATTCATTATTATTCGTTATTTGTTTTTTTTTAAGTCGTATTCTATATGGCTCAATAATAACAGTATATGCTTTTCGAGCTGCACCACAATTTCTTCGAATGGCTTGGCATTTTAATGATATACAAAGTTTTTTATTTGGTGTAATACAAGCATTATTATGTATATCAACTCGATTACTTAATTTTTATTGGGCTTATTTAATTTTACAAAAAATATTTCATAAATCAAAAAAATCAAACTAAAATTTTAATTTTTTTTTTTTAAGAAATTTTTTTATTCCAAAATATAATGAAATAAATATTGAATTAATTAAAATAAATATTGAAATAATTGTCATTATTATTAAAATTTTAATTGTAGAATTTGCACGAGTTGGAGATAATAAACTTTCTTCAAATAATTCAAAATCTTAAAGAAATAAAATAAACAAAATATTATATTAATAATTATTAAAACAGAAAAACCTTTTCGAAATGCTAAACTTGATTGATATTCTATACTTGAACCAAAACAAAATGAACAAACTTTTTCATTATTAAATTTTTCATAACAAGTTCGACTACGTTTGTATGTTGTTCGATTATT
>JAJEKB010008321.1:0-26717 GCA_022393335.1 Macrotrachela quadricornifera | reverse complement strand
AGAATCAATCAATTTTTCTAATATAAAAGTATTCATTTTACTTATTTCTTTCGTATTCAATTTTTTTCCACAAATATCTTGTCAAACAGTATTAAAAACTTTTAAATGCATACCATTCATAAACTGTTTGCAACGAATTATTGTCAAATCGCTTTAATTAATATGATGAATTCGCTCATTTCATTATCCTTCTCATTCCTCTAGTTGATGTGAATTTAATGTTAATCAACATCCATCTGCTCACAGAAAAATCATGTAAAGATAAATATAATCTTGCTTTTGCATCTTTCATGTATTTGTATCCTTTTAAAAAAATTGCTGATGGTCAATATCAACAGAAAATTATAATATCGTCATTCTTTTTTTCTTTTGCAAAGTCATCAACGACGTATGTCATAGAAATAAATATCAATAAAACAAATGTTATTCTTTCTCGATATTTATCGTTGATAAAAACACTTTCATTTTTATTTACTCATAACTTTCGATTATAGTCTTCATGATTTTAGATATAGTCTATTGGATATCATAACAAAGTTTTTGTATACAAAACTCAATACTTCTAGAATACGGATTATTTTTTGCATTATCTCGTTTTCAATTCTTGTGAACCTTTGATTGTAAAAATAGTATCACTATGTTAAATTTGGCTGTAGAATTAACCAGAAACAATAAAAATATAAATGTTTGTAATACAATTTATCAATCATTTTTGATTTTGTTTGATTATTTCAGGATCAATCAGTTAGTATAGGTACAACTCAAACATCAACATCATCGTATGAATATTTTAAATTGTAATAAATGATGACACGATCTGGTTTTTTTTCTAGATGTTTAAATCTGGAAAAAAGAAAATTATTGTGGATTATATTTTCTGCTATAGTTGTTGTTTTGAGCATATTAGGAATTACAATTCTGACAATTATCTTAATAACGAAAAGGGGAAATACAACAACAGGTATAGTTTTATTGAAATAAAAAATAGAGAAAAGTCAAATGCTTATTTATAAAAATTCATCGCTGAACAATCGGCTTAAAATAATTCTATTATGAAATTCTCATCCATATTGACTTGTTCATCTCTTTCCAATGATCATTACCTAAAAATAATATAAGTATAACTTCCATAAAGGTATCGAATACTGTTATACTTCTTAAATATTTATTTGTGTTTCTATACCATTAGCTATTCATAACATGAGTATTTCTTAAAATTACTGAAATAAATAAACGTTTACGAGGATAATCTAATGTGTTGGTTGATGGTAGTGTATTTATGTGCTTGTTCACAGGATAACTGTTATAATTTCTAGTCAGACAAAATTGGTAAAAAAAGACGTATTTCGAAATCGTTAAAATATGCGCTTTTCAAGAGTATATACGGATTAAAATATGCGCTTTTGAAAGTGTAAAGCCGTGATTTTTTGCCTATTTGATCTGACTGGATTGTGTCATGATTTTCTACGTTGTTTCACAGATGAAAGCTAATGTTGTCCATGCCGATTAGAGGATTGAATGACTTCTTATAATGCATTCCGAAAGACGCTATGTTTTGTCTTTGCAAATGTGAAGAAACAGAGAAATAAAGAGAAGAGAAATCGTTATTTCGGTCATGTTTTTTTCCATTTCCGCAGAATGTAACACATTCGAACCGATTCAGTTTTCTTAGAAAATTTTTTCGAGATGTTCATTCTCACGGGCTGTTAACTCCTAATAAATGCACATAATAATGTTTTCGTTATCTTCTACTGATTATCTATCGTTCTCTTCCAGAGATGGACGGGGCAGCGAACAAGTCACACCGCCACCGTCCCGCCTATCCAGCAATGAAACCGACACCGCCCCGGCCCGTCAAGTTACTTTTCCGTTCTTTTTCATATTATACGAAGTATATGCAAAAAAAAAATGAAGAAAATTTCAAGCATTTTCTCCCTGATTCTTTTCTGTCTATCGTCTTGTATATAAATACGACCGAAATTTTGGAACAGTTCATATGTCGTTTGAAGAAACCGATACAGAAGATAGCACTTGCTCACTTATTGAAGTGAGTTCTCTGGATGAGGATTTTGATACAATGCAAATTGAATCTGACAGTTCTGACAAAAAAAGTTACTGATAACAAGAAAATTACACGGAAATCAAAGTGACCATTCTGTACTTTGGTGAAAGTCTTGTCCGGTCTTTATTGCTTGGCGCGCCAACCGAGAAGCTAAAACCTGATCCAAGGCAACAGTAAGCAAGTCTTTCGAAGCACAAACTAGCTGATCACAAGCTCGAAGAAAAAGAAGGATCTATGTGCAATGTCGACAGACGGTGCACTGACTGATATGCGATGGGACGAGCTCAACAGTTAGGAGAAGCCAGCCGTGCGGCAGGAAAGAAAGTAAAAACTTTCTATTCTGTCTGTAATAAATTCTTTTGTTTTAAGTGTTTTAATGATAAAGATGCTGCTATGGAGTAAAGAGCTCCAATAAAATATTAAAGGCAGCATAGCTGACTACTTATATTTAGCCTCCTACTTAAGATAAAAGCAAAAGAAAACGCTTTTCTGTACAGTTTATTGTTAAACTATAGCATAGCCTACCGGTGGGCTACATTGGATCGAATGTGTTAAAAGAGATTGATAATAATGTATTATGAAATATTTTACATAATTATTCACTATTTAGTTAAATGTTTCATATTTATTAATCGAAGTTTTTAAAAGAATTTTTTTCTTAAATTTTAGAAGGTATCAATTCTTCGATTATCATTACTCTCAATACAACATGGAAACAATATGGAACTACCATTGCTGGAGGATATGGATATGGCGAACATCTATATCATCTTCCTGAACCTAGTGGCATTTATATTGATGATGACAATGAAAGTATTTATTTTACTGAATGGATCAATAATCGTATTATTCAATGGAAATTTAACTCAGAGAATGGTGAAGTTGTTGCAGGTGACAATGGAAAAGGAAACAAAACTAATCAATTTAATTGGCCAACAGATGTAATTCTTAACAAAAGCAACAATTCTCTTATCATTTGCGATCAACAAAATAGACGAATAGTACGATGGCCTCGTCAAAATGGTAGAAGTGGACATATAATGAACTCAAACACTGGTTGCAAAGGTCTAGCTATAGATAACAATGGAGATCTTTATTTTTCTGACTACGGAGGGAATTCAGTGAAACGATGGAGACAAGGAATCACAACAATAATAGCAGGTGGAAATAGAAAAGGAAATAATTCAAATCAACTCAATGGACCTACTTATATATTTGTTGATCAAAATTATTCAGTCTATGTTTCGGAACGCTTTAATCATTGAGTAACAAAATGGTTGCAAGGTACAAAAGAAGGGATTATTGTTGCTGGTGGACATGATCAAGGCGATGGTCTCACGCAATTGAACAATCCTCAAGGAGTAATTGTTGATCACTTGGAATCTGTCTACGTAGCTGACTCTAACAATCATCGAATAATGCGTTGGTTAAAAGGATCTACTGAAGGTTCTATTGTTATTGGAGGAAATGGACGAGGAGATCAATCAAATCAATTCAATGTTCCTGAAGATATATCGTTTGATAAAAAATATAATATCTATGTCGTCGATCATGGTAATCATCGAGCACAAAAATTTAGTATAGACTCAAATTAGTATTATTCTTATAACAAAATGAATAATTTTACTTATTGAAAGTTCTTTTTTTCTACATATTGTGTCAACTAGAGTTGAATGAATGTTGGCAAACTTTTCAGTTTGAAAGTGAATGAGTATAAATAAATCGAATATACAGCACATTCAGATGATCTTTATCTTTAGTAGACATTAGTGGATACAATCGAAAAATGATGTTATCATGATTTATAAATGAATTTAGTAAGATTGATTTAGACAAAGTTTTGCGAGAATTTGTACGATGATATAAAAATATACTTTTTGTGTTGTGAAGAAGTACAAGTCTATTTTAACGACTATTACTATGTGAAAAGGTTCAATTTAATTAATTTTGCAAGATTGAAAATATTCTGTAGAGATTAGCAGTTTTTTATTCGAAAAATGAAATGATTATATATGTATTCGCGTTTTTTAATTGAATATAATAGTACAAAGAATAAAAGTAATCATTAATATCGTATCATGTTCATAGATGTGACAGTAATAGATACAAATAATGTTGCTAGTTACCATACTAATAAGAATAAATCTTTGATAGATGTCATAAGGTTATGAATATGTTGTGCAAATTTCAATATTGTATTGTAAATAGTAAAAGGTGTGTCGCACAAATTTCTGCTGGATTAATGATGTGAAATACGATGTACATATCACGAGTTCCTACAAAAGTCATCTTTTATATATATTCGAATATATTCGAGCATTATTTTTTACTTTGTAACGTATAAATTCAACAATGAAATACTTCAAAGATATTTTAGCTAGACTTGGTTTAAACATGACCTCTGATAGTCTTTGAAGACCCATGTCACCATATGTAACAGCCTTCAGACTACATTTCTCATACTGTGTGATGGTTGCAAAAGTCTATGTGTCTTCATCTTTGACGGTTTATAATATTTTTATCATTCACAATCTATGACGATAGCCTATGAGCTTATCGGTCACGATCTGTGAGGAGGAGGGGAGCGAGGAAGATTAGTATATTCAAATTTCTACTTCTATATACTTCAACACTCCTTTTAAATCGTGTTTCACCAAAAAAGTATCAATATTGTGGAAGTAAATCCAACATAATTGCGCTGTTCTTTACCCTCCAGATGGTATCGCTAATGTAAGTAGAAATATTGGCAAGTGTCATAACCCAATCTAAAAAGATGTGTAATGGTAGTATTAATTATTAAATTCCAAATATTCTGAACTAATTGACTCATATAAAAAAAAAGTACACGTTAGATCGTATCAGAAATCACAGTCTCTGAAATCTTACACTCAATCGTACTACAAGAACTATGAAAGATTTTGCAGTCAGATAGGAAATTGCTGTAAGATTCTTGAGAGATCATATCTGAGAGTAAGATCTCTAAAGATTTTTATACTATGATTTAGTGTAAGATTTTAGAGACTACAATTTCTTGTCGATTCTTGGAAGATCGTATACAATCGAATATATATTCTTCTACGGTTCATCGATCTAATTTTTCAACCGTAGCAGTTGCTTAATACCCAAATCCATCAATCTGATACAGAATCTGATTGAATCTCATGAGATTGAACCAGTCAACAAAATCCGACAGGATTCTATGATACGAAATCATTAATGGAACTGATAATACTGACTTAATTAATATTCATTTTATTCAGTGATAGTCTACAACATTAAGATTTAACTTTAGCTAAATATCGGAATCTTTACTGTGAGATTCGAGCAGGCTTCAATGCTTCGAATCCTAATGTGATTGCATTTAAGAAGATCCTGCCGATTTTCATAGGATTATTTCCTACAATCATTGTTTTAAATCTTCAAAGGATTGATATTTTAGTTTAATATCACTCATATCGTTTAGCTTACCATGATCTCTTATTCTTTTCTAAACAGTCTGATACCAGACACGATACGTGTAATCTTTCATAGATATGAAATTATTTCTGAAAACTGTTATGTAGAAGAATATATTTTTTTTTATTAATTAACATTTATTTGAATAATTTCACAAAACTAGGGGTATCAAAAATGAAAATTTAATTTTACATAGAAAATTTTAAATATAATCCATTGAATGAACAATTAATTCATATGGTTCTCCTCTCGTTCTGTGATGCTTCTACTTATTATCAATATTATTTGTCACTTGATCGTTTACTAGTACAGGAGAAATTGGTAGCGTAGTTGCAGAAATATTCTTCAATAAGAGAGAATTGCATCGCCAGGAGGTGACCATTAATAGTAGAAAAACAGATGGAACCAATAACCAAAATAAAAATAAAGATTAGGAGACTACTTCATAATTGAATCGAATACGATTGACAATGAAAGATGAAAGTCAGTAGGTATGTTATGAATAACTGTGTGAAATATATTGATCTTCCATAATTGTCAAGAAAATAAAGATACAAATGAGATGTCAAATCAAAAGTAATAATGAACTTTAGATTCCATTCTCATTTTCAATAGTTACCAACAACAACAATCATTGTTCATGAAGAAGAACATCATAAGAATTTTTTCTCCTTATGTTATATGTGTATTCGTGACTAGATGACAATCATTCAATATATAAATGATTTATTTCACATACATGAACGATAATATCAATCACAAAATTTATTTGATTTGATAATATCATTTCAGAGATCTTTCTCTTTTTGTAAATAACGATAGTCTATTTAAAAATAAAATAAGAATAATTTTTGTACGATTTCTTTAGGAAGAATAATACTTCAATTTGAGTTTCATATATTACAGTATTAAATAATATTTTATCTTTTTTATGATTAATGAAAAATAATTTGTCATTCAAATCAAAAATATTTTAAAAATTTTAAAAGATTAAATATATATATTATTTTATCAATGACTTGTTTCAATGATTTGTGCAATTCGTGTTACTGAAAGATTAGCAAAGAATAGATTAGCATCAACCATAGTTGTCATGGGATTCTTTCGCATAAAATGTATGACTTGAAGTGCTTTCAATGATGTACCACCTTGTTGAAAGAATGATTTATTGACATCAATTTGTTGTGTATCAAGAACACGAGAATAAATTTCTTTAATATGTTCTTCAAGTGGTGTAAGTACTTTTATTGTTTGATCTAATTGTTCCTGAAATATATGATATTACTTCATGAATATAATGATAAAGAACAATGGAATTTAGTTATACATACGTATTGATTATTTATCTTCAAATTAATTGGTTCCTTTGCCATAGATATTAGTTTAACTAATGGTGTAGTGTTTAATTGTTGTAATGATGTTGATAAAAATAGATCATCTAGTAAACAAATGAATTGTTTTGATAACATATGGATTGTATTATACGTGAACAAATCAATCGAATAATCCCACCAGAACTCCATTGTTTTCTTGATAGTATCAACATAAAACGTAATATCTATATCAAACATGTTTGGAAATGTAAAAATATTTTCATCTTCAGGACCAGTTGGTTCATCATATTGTGACAAAATGCAATTGTCTTGATTAGATACAGGTGAATTCAAATTTAATTGATGTTGATCGAGATAATTGTGGTCTGTTGATGTAATAAGTGCAAAGTATACATGAAGAAATGGTAGCTGAATATTCAGGCTTGGTACACGATGTAATTCAAGTAGTTCCAAGTAAGATATATTTCCATATTTAATCACATTGATCATATTATTTTGGACTTTATGCAATAAATCAACGAATGTCATTGTTGAAGTTGATGAAGCATCAAAAGCTATCCGACAAGGTAGCATATTAACGAACATACCAATTACATTTTCGAGTTCTGATCGATATCGATTTTTAATTGGAATAGTTACACAACTATCTTGATTATTAGGAGAAAGTTGAGCAAGAAAAATATAGAAACAAGTCAATGTTAATTGCATCAGAGTGACATTGTGTTCTTTGGCTTGATTTATCATTGCATCAATGATCTGTGAAGGCACATCACTTATGACAGACCAACATCGTCCAGATCGACGGGCATTAGTGGGTACACCAAAATTATAGGGTAGATCAAGCTGACGATCCCATGAATAATCTCGAAGAGCTTCACGCCAATAGTCTTTTGCTGCATCCATATCCATATTTAGACGTTCATAGGTGGCATAATCAATGTATTGAAGACAAGGTTCTTGAAGATTATAAATACCAGAATATGCTAATGTAAATTCTTTCAAAAATAGGCCCACAGCCGTACTATCAAATGATCCATGATGGAAAGTGAATATAATGACATCATCTTGTTTCAATATATCTTCATTCGTGTGATCATATCGAACGAAGTGGCATCGAAAAACACCATCACCAAGTGACATCAAAGTTTCTTGAAATCCTAATGCCCGAAGTTCTTGCTCATTCTTTACTGTGCTCAAACAGATTTGATAGGGTCGTTGACCATATGGCGTGTCTTCAATAATTGATTGCTGTAGATAACGATGCTCAACATTAAATATAAATCTTGTGTGAAATATCATATGACGAGTGACAATAAGATCAATGGCTTGCAAACATTGCTTGATTGAAAGATGTCCCGAATCGATATGATAATAATTACTCACATTGTAAGCGCACACAGGAGGTGTCTGTTGAATAAAGCGAGTCTGCTCTGCAAGCCAAACACTTTCTTGAGCATAGGAAGCATGACCTATCATTGAAAATGTATGAAACGTCAACAGAAGCAAAACAAAAAGTTGTAAGAGTGTTTACAAGAAAATGACATAGAAATAGACTATTAAAATTCCCTATTCGTCTCACATATATTACATTATGGATTCGAAATCTAAATTTTCTTTGAATTAGCTACAGGATAAAAAAAACCTATTCAGTTTTTTGTTCGGCATAAATGTAATATAAATCATTTTAATGTTCAAATGTAGAGAAACTTATCCTAGTTTCAATTAAGATGTTGCCATCACTTAAGTTATTCTACTATTTTTTTCATTAGTTATCCAGTTTTAATAATGTATGCATATTCTAATAAGAATTGTTCATAAATTTCGTTTTTATTTCAGTAAAAAAAATACAAATAGAATTTTTAAATTGAATAATATGGACTAGTTTGATCAAGAAAGTCGATCAGTCTGTATAGAAAAGGTACAGAAATCAATACTCTGTACTTCTTTCTCTTCTGTTTTTTACAAAATTCTTGATAAAGTGCATACAAAAAATCTGATAAGATCCCCCAAGAAGTTTCTTATTTAGTAAAATTCTCTAACATGTCAACAGAAAATTTTTTTCAATTATGAATCATTAGAATCTTTAGAAGATTCTCATTTAAAAACAATGGAAACCGCTTAAAATCTTTAACAGATTTTTAATCTATATCCTACTAAAATTACTGGCAATAATAACCTCATCTTTCTGTCGAGATATATAGTTTTTGGAATCTTTTTCCAGGATTGAGTCACTCATCAAACAGAAGAGTTAATCAACACACAGAATCCTTGTTGGAACTATCAAAGATTATATTTCGAGTGTTGCCTAAACTAAATGAGATTATCTCTATAAAATGTCAATCAATTCAATTTGAATGTTCGTTTTTATAGAGAACATACCTTGTACTAAATGAAGTGGACTCGAAACAATGTCAATTTTTGATTGACTATTTTTTAAGAGCTGAACATGTTCGGCAATAGTTGGTTTAATAAAAAAATCAGTTATATTGAGTTGTTTATCTGGAGCAAGATTACATTGATAATAGTTGAAAATTTGTATCAATGAAAGAGATGAACCACCCAATTCAAAACAACTCATAGAACGAGGAATAACATCACGTTCTAATGTCGAACACCATAAATTATGTACTTTTTCTTCTAATTCTGACATTGATTGAATACAACTAGTTGGTATATTGCAGTGTAATGATGGTAGTGGAAGTTGTTTTCTATCGACTTTTCCATTAGCATTGAGTGGAAATTTTTCAAGTACAATAATATAAGATGGAACCATATATTGACGAAGATATTTATTACAATAATTTCGAATTTCTTTAGTGTCAAGTTCTAAATCATTTGAAATAATATAAGCAATAAGTAGATCATCATTTTCAGGAGATTTAGTGACAAGACAATTGGAAATTTTGCTAGAAGACCAATTTATAATTGTATTTTCAATTTCACCTGTTTCCACTCGTTGACCATGTATTTTTATTTGAAAATCAATACGTCCAGCATGTATCAATTCACCTCGTGCATTATATCGTGCTAAATCACCTGTTTTTATATAAATTTGATTGTCAATAGTGACAAACATATTAGCAGTACGCTCGGGTTCGTTCAAGTAACAATTAAATAAACCAGATCCTATAAAGAAATTGAAAAATATTTTGTAATAATAATTGAAACAAATACTTCTAACCGCCTATGTGAATTTGGCCAATTTGGCCAGGAGCTTTTGTATTCAATATCACTTGATCGTGTTCATCGATAAGTAAACATCGATAGCCGTGCATTGGATAACCAATAGGCACATAATTATCATCGAAATTTATCAATTGACAGCCAAGAGCCGTATGGCATTCACTCATACCATATTGTGTACATATTTGAATATTGAATAATTGTAAAATACCATATAATTTAGTTAATTGTGTCATCTTCATTGCTTCACCTAAATTAAATCAAAATTAATGAAAAAGAAAACGTTCATAATTACCTGTGACACAAACGTGACGTACAAATTTAAACGTTTCTAATCGTTCGGTTAACACTAGATAATTGATGAGAACTCGAATTATTCCCGGAGTTATTGTAAGTGTTGTTACTTGTTGATGTGTCAGAGTTTGACAAAAATAAGACATATCTAAGTGACCATTACATCGAAGAAGCACAAGTGTGCCACCGACAACCAATGGTAGTACGATTTCTGACACATGCAAAACCCATGAACTTGCAGCAACTTGAAGAATTTGGTTTGAAGAAGTATATAATCCAAGATCCCATTTAACAAAAGCAAGCATGCAAGCTGCAAAGCTTTTAAAAGTATGAACAACTGCTTTTTGTCGACCAGTTGTGCCTGATGTACAAATAATAAATGCAGCACCACATTCTTTGCAATCTGGCAGATCATCCATATCTTCAAAATTTGATAATGGACAAAGAATCTTCTCCAATAAAATTATATGACGAACTGTAGTTGTTGCAGGAAATTGATCGTGCGTTTTTTCATGTAATAGAACGTATTGACCTTGTATTTGTTCCAGTATTGAAAGAAGTCGTTCAGATGGATCGGTCAGATTTAATGAACAATATACGCCACCTGCATACATAATACCAAAAAATCCACAAATCATTTCAAAGCTTCGATCGACAAATTGATAAATAATTTGTCCTTGTACAATGTTCAATCGATGCAGATGACATGCTACTCGTTCGATCTGTTCAATCAATTCACTATATGTCCATGATTGTTCATCAAGTACTATGGCCACCTTTTGAGAATACGTTTGACTTATTTCGGCAAGATAACGTAAAACGTAAAATGATGTTGTCATGGTGTATGATTCTTATTAATAATACAATCTAAAATGTACAACGGATATTGAAAAGAACAATATTAATATTTAACTATTATAATTTTAATACAGTTATATATTATCTCGGTTCGCAGTTCCTTCTCATGTTCTTCTTCTCATTCTCTTCAACGGAAGAAATCTAATTTATTTTCTAAATTCAAATAACTCAGTAAAAATGCAGTTAAATGTCGACTCGAACTTCGATTGATGATTATCAGAAAAAGATAAATGATATAAGATAATAAGTAATGTAAACAGCTAATAGAAAAATTCTAGTATTTCATTTCTATCTTACATGTTAATAGGTAATATTCTTCTACTGTTACTATGTTGTAGTATTATTTTGTTGATAATTATGATAGTAGTAATAAATCTAAGAATACCAAGAAAGATGTTGCCAATAAATTCTGAAGTTATCAAACTTTCTACAAGATTCAACTTCATGACTCAATAGATTGAAGAAAACTATGGATAGAAGTTTAAAAGAATAAAATATTTGATTTCATACATTATAGAAGAAATATGCATTTGCAAATAATATGCGCAATCTTTAAGGTTAGAAAAAGGTATCTATTCGTATAAGACATGTATAATTAATGTTTAGTTAAATAAGTATTGAAAATTTCTCATTATTAAGATCAAGGATTTTATCATAGTTTATTTTTTACTAAACATAATAATTGACATACAACATAAATTTTTCATTTGTCTATTAAAACTTGAGAGTGATTTGTTTTCATTGCTATTAAAAATGAATTTATCTTAACATAAAAAAGTAATCTCCAGTAATCAATTTTAATAATATCTGAAGTCATATTCTGTTGAGAAATTTATCATCAGATATTCTATTCAAGCAGAATTTATCGACAATAGCATAAATTTTGAGAGATAATTGAACGTATCATACACAATAAATTATTGATAAAGAGTATCTCAGAAGTTCTAAAACGACTTAATAGCTTGTTGTTCAAGTATTTAATAAAAGAAAAATTTTTACAATTGAGATAGATTATAATATCAACTTCATATTAAATAATTATAAAGTCTAACAATGGAACTGTTTCAAATGATATATTAATTTTGACTTCGAACTTTATGAATAAAATAGATCTTAATTACGTATGAAAATCACCAAAAATATAAATATTCTCTTATGCCTTCTCTTTAGATTTATAATCATTTTACTTGAAGTTTAGCCTATGATATAATATATACCAAAAATTGTGCTTCAAGATAGATCTATCTGTGAGTAGAGTGCTCTGAAAAGTTTCAACTCGAAATAATGTTTCCTTCAAGAAATATTGTATTTCAAAAAATCTCCCATATCGTACGTAAGATACTAACATCGTGCACTCTTTTGGAAATACAATATTTCCTAAAGGAAACATTATTTCGAGCGGAAATTTTTAAGACATTCCACTCACAAGTAATGGGTATATATTTAAGTCGAAATATCAATATTTAAGTTTTTGCCATACACTATGTCGTAAGAGAAAATGTAAGAGTAGTTAATATTTTGTGGTTGTTTCATATCTTAGTAGGATCTATCTTATCTATAAAATTCGAAATCAAAAATGATTTACCAATTGAAACGAATTTCTCGTTAGTAACATGATAAGAAATTTTTTTCTTTATATTAAAGTTTAAGAATATTTTTATGAAAATATGAATACTTACGAATATATGTAGTTGTTGAAGAAGAGCAATTTTTTCTTAACTAATAGATGAATGAATAATAAAAACATACACACATAGATACTGATATATAGCTTTCATCCCTTGACAATCATTCAGGCATGATATTCTTATTACTGTAAGAAAAAATCGAGATGCGCATGACTATCGTCCTATAATAATCTGAGCAAGAGAAATTAAAGAACAAAGATGAATAGAAACGATAAGTTTTCGTTCGTATATTGATTGCTTATACGATTATTCTTCACGTATGTAAGGTATTTAATAATGTATCAATGCATTTTAAGTTCAAATATCATGTGTACAAGGACTTTCAAACGGAATAATCAATTACAGTTCTAAAGCAATTCAGTAAAAATATCATAAGTTGTCTCTTAAGAATATTAAAAAACACGAGTAATTCTTATCATTAATTGTACGATTTAAACTTCTAAAAATGACTTCAGATATTTCTTATTTCTGTTATTTGCACATGATCGGAAGATGGACCATTAATTTTGATCTTTCTTTTATCATTGAATCATGCTCTTTCAATTAACATAGGCATATTCAAACCAAAAATTTGAGTTCGTTGCATTTCGTCTGCTGCAATAACTAAATTACCTTGAGCAATCCAGACTATCGGTGTAGGATATCGAATCGTTGGATACATATAAGCGTTCTTCATAGGATTATTAGGTAGCTCAATCACTGCCTCATTTATATTACCAAAGACGTCAACAGCATTGGTTGTTGTAAAGGGATTCAAAATGCTGATTACCAGTATAGGCAATATAAAACAAATCAAATGGTAATCCGAAAATGGCGAGCATTATAAGTCCAATGATAGAGTAAACTAGCGTGATTACAATGAAATTTGTGAAAACACGAAACACTGTCACTAATGATGTTGCCTAGTGTGGAATGCAATTTCCATTTTTTTTCGTAGTGTATTGTCGAATAATTTCCATAGTTCGATTAAATAAAATGAGTACAACAATTTGCAATAAAAGACCAGCAGCTACGCTCAATCCTTGTAATGCTAAACAACTGATGAAAATATTACTTGCAATCAGAATATCAGTTGCAAGTATGAGTGCGGCGCTGGACTGTTTTTCAATAAGTAATAACATTTGCAAGACTACTCGAAATAGTAACGAACAGAAAGGTATGAATAACTTGGAAAACAAAGTAAGATCCTTAGACATAACGATTAATTTTATCTGTAGTCAAAATTTCAGAATATTGTGACAAATAACTTCAACACAATAGGAAGCAATGCCATTGAAACAGACAAGAGTCCAGTTGGTAAAAGACGAGTGATTCAGTCCAGAATAGCGCTTGGTAAATTATAAATAAATCAGAGAAAAGTGAGCTTATAGCCTTTCCATCTTTATTCATTTACTCTTAGAGTATATGAGACTATTTAATAAATATAAACGACTAAAGTTGGTATTTAAAATCTTCACCTTGTCATATCATATTCTGTTTCAAGTTTCCTACTATGAAAATTGACATAATGTGATATCCAGGCTAACAATTTGGACCTGGCCAGACTGACAATGCTATTTTGAAATAATAATGATAGAATAGTTATTATCAATTTAACATTTTTAGGAAAGATAAACAAAAGAAAATTTGGCATCATTTTTGAGACAAACTATTGTCAATATGAAATTTTAACATGTTTAAACGCATTCTTTTGTCTATTATTTAACTAAATAGAAGTAAAAAATAAAATAGATATAAAGACGATTAAAAATATTAAACAGTCATTTGAATATTCTCATCTTGTTGAATAAATTTTTTATATTCTATTAATAATCTTAAGATGTGAAAGATAATAAGATATTTTTCTTCGTATTAGATAATAAAATAAACAATATTTTTGTTATCTTAAGCATTTATTGAAAATAAAATAGATTAAAGCTCACAAAAAGCAATGAGAGAATATTAGGAAAGATTAATTTTCAGCAAAAGCATATTTAGAAAAAAAATCTTATGATTTTATGATAAAATTAAATAAATTTAGAAAGAATTTTCTTAGCGAAGATTTTTTAAAGCAGAAGAAAAGCATTTTTCAATTGATGATAAAAGAAATTAATAAATTCAAAGTTAGATTCATAATATCACTTTTGATTATTTTCTTGTTTTTATCTAAGTGTAAAAGTCATAGTTCCTGCACCAAGTCCATACATTAAGGTTGGTCCTAAAAGACTTATGTAGGGTGATCTTACTACCAAAATGTACTTATTCATAGATAAAAACAGCATTCCAAGCATAAATTGACCGCTACCATCACCTTGCTCATCTTTTAATAGTAAACTTTGATTTAGAAGATTAGGATTAAAACTATTATTGTATAAATATCCATATGTAGAATAGTAATTATCAGATCGAATCATATAATAATCAGAAACAGATACATTTATTTGAATGGCTTGATAATAATAAAAATTTGAGTCTGAACATGGATTTGATTCACAAAGCTTCGAACTATTGTTGGTGAATTCTGATGAATATTGTGTTTGTATAGCAGGTGGATCTAAATTGAAAAGTGAGAAAAGTTCAAAATAAATCTACTTTTAGAATTTAAATAATGAATTTATAAATTATAATTTGAATATGATTCGATTTAATTGACTTTGTATTGTATTTAATTTAGTTGAAATATTATCTCAATTAATAACTTTCTAGTTAATGAATGAACCAGAATAAATAGATATCTCAATACTTTGTGAATATCTCTATCAAATTCTAACATATATATTTAATTTTTTTCAAATGATAGTTTCGTACAGTTTTCTAGAAAATCTTATGAAAAGAGTTGTGTCCGATTAACACTACACGACCTGTTCAAGCTTGACGAAATCATGTTTTTTCCTCTTGTATTTTCAATATTTCAGTAGGATGAAATTGAATGAAGCTAAAAATGTTATGATCTATATATAACTTGAGTTGTCCTACACATTCTAAAAGTTTCGTTTGATTTGAAACTTTCTTAACAGTCTTATGATTGAAATATAAGACCATTACGGGATCGCCAAAAATCAATTGTATATTTGAGTTCTATGTAGAGAACTGATAACGACAATTTTGAATATGTAAAAATATGTCTTCAGAATAGGAAAAAGACTTTCTGATGAAATCACGTTTTATTTATTTTTGTAGTCCAACTATGTTTACAGATATGAACAGTTAAGTAGACAGGTCGTGGTATTACTAATTCTTGTGAACAAAATACTATGTTGTTTTATTAGTCTCTATTGCCAGTTGAAATCATCATAGATATACTCTTCAAATAAGCGACATAACTCAAAAATGATGTTTTGATATTTTCAGATTAAAATATAATCATTTGTGGGTGATTCCGTCACGACCGTCTTCACCAGTCATAATGCTCATAAAAACCATTGAATACATTGATTAGATAGAGCATAAAAAACTTTATTTCAAGCGCTACTTTTTGATATAAAAAAACAGTTACTTGTGTCTAAAAATAAATTACAGATTATTTTCGTGATGGAATCGCCTTCATCAATGTATTACATTTACATACGTAAGAATTTTTTAAAGAAATGTCGAAAGATAGATTTCATAATATCATTCTATAGAGTGTAAGAAGCAATACTAATTGCTGTTAATAGTTTCGAAAATAAGAAATTTATATATGTAAAGAAAAATGCATTTCTATGTGTTATCATACTCGTTCTGCAAGATGGTTAAAATAGTTTTGATGAATCGAATAAGTCAAATTCGCCCACCAGAGTCTACCATTATATGAACAGACTATACAATGTTCCAAAATGATCTACTTTCAATACATTCATTATTCATATTAGTGATCTTGTGTCGCTCTTTCGACCAAATATAACGAAACTAAATAGGTCATTTTGTAACTCATAAAAAATTCTTATATTTTCTATTACGGTCATCACAATTTTGTTTTTCTTATGTTTAATTGGAAATCATAACATTTTATTTTATTACTAATTTGAAGAAAAATGTTTTCTCTATGATTAAGAATACGAACAAAATGTTGTAAAATATTTTTTGCAATGCTCAACGTTTATAACACGAACAACTGATTGTTCCAACTTATTTTTTTTATAGAAGATTGATCAATGTAACCTGTAAATCGTATTGAAATATCTCTTGGCCTTTCTAAGAAAGATTACATTTGAAAAAGTGAAAATTTGCATCAGAATAAGGTTTGTTATCTGTTTTGCTAGATGGAATAAAGTCATTAATTTTATAGAAATGTGCATTTTAAAGCAAATCATTTCGGAATATTGTACTGTTAATCAAATATAATTTCATCGTTATTTGTTAAAATAAGTCTTTTCACATCGGTGAAGTTAGCAACAAATTCGACTTTTATCAGTAAACATTCGCTTCTTAACCTGTGCTTAAGTAATTCATTAGTATATCTTATACAACTTGACAAACTCTATCTAATGGTGCAATCGAATTTTTTACAGCCAAAATTATGACCCTGAAAATGTCAAAATAATTCTTACCTATCTTATTATGAAGGATAAAATAAAATAGATTAGGACAGATTTAATTTACATGTTTCTAAACAACATGAATTTTTCTTTATTTTTCTCATTCTATAATAATCAAATAAAACTCTAAATGATCCATATTTATCTTCCAACTCCTATAGTAATAAAAGTGAATATGAAAGTAAATTGATAAAATATATTTTGATTAAATAAAAAATCATACAAATTTATTTTATAGAAATAGTTTTTACTATTTATACAAAACGTTTAATTTTTAAAAATCTCGTGATAAAGAAAAGATTGTGTATATTAGTCGATAAATAAATTCTTGATAAGATTGAATTTACTATTTAACCTTATTAATTACAATTGTAATTCAACAACTCTTGCTAAAAGAATATTATGAATTATGAGTAAAATAATAAATTTCATCATATTCAAATTCACTTTTAATAAAAACTTTTAGTGTTGTATTACTAAATTAATATAATAAAAGAATATTCAATATTCTATAAAACTTAAAAATATTTCTCTATCAATAATCGATTTATTTAATTGACAAACTATATTCATTTTTTACCTGTTAGATTTAATCGAGAAAAACTAACCAAATTTGGACCATTTACAATAAGTGAGAATGATCCTGGTATATAATAGCTGTATGTTGTTACAACCACAACATATTTTGTCATAGCTTGTAAGATAAATGTGAGTAAGAACTGAGTATCTATGCCGTTATCATTCTTTATTAATAAATTTTGAATTGGAGCAGCACGTCTAAAACTATTATAATATAGATATCCATATGTATCCATGTAACTACTTGATGTAATTGTATAATTTCCAGATGTAGATACAGTAATTTCAATAGCTTCGAAAGGAAAGATTCTTAATGATGTACAAGGTGGTGCAGGACAATATGTTTGACTATTGCTTGTTATAGTTGATGAGTAGTTTGATTTTATCATCGATGAAGGATCTATTCAAGAAACAGAATTTATTCAAAGTTTATGATATTTTGTTTTTACATGATAGTTTTTCATTATTAATTACAGAAGTAGTTTAAGAGAAAATAATTTCAATAGTGTTGAAGTCAACGCAGAGGTGAAATTCGTTCGATAAAATGGTAACGATCCGACTGAACGGGATCTGGCCGGTGGATATTAGAATTTCACCGGTTAAGACTTTTGAAAAATCGTCTTTTTATTCTATGCCGGAAAACTTATTCGTACAATTTCTTTTTTCATCAAAGATAGTTAAAATATAGACTTTTTAAGTTCTGATTAGTATGAAAACAATCATCATGCCATCTAGCATTTAAACTATAAAAATGAATATTAATGATTGAGTCTGTGCCAAAAACAAGATTAATCTTTGAAATATAATCATTTTTTTACAGAAAAATTATTAGATATAGAAATGAATGAGTGACACATTCATAGTCTATTTTTATTGAATTCATGTATTAATTATATAATTATCTTTGATTTAAAGACACATGACAACTAAAAATGATAATCCTTTTTTCATTTCAATTATTCTAATTATTTGTTCTGAGTTTCCTTTTAAAAAGATTTATCATGACTATCCTTCAAGATCCATACCCGTATCTTCTATGAGAAATGCGACATATCCCACAGAAGATGCCTTAACTTCTTCGAAATTTAGAATGTGTTAAACTGTTGAGGGAAAATAAGGAATTGGGCATTCATACTGAAGTTAGTAATATATATATTTTTTAACGGATGAGTACGATCGGAGAATTGTAGGAAGAGAAAGAGTTCAGAAAAATTATTAAATGCAATAATGGAGTGCTCCAGTATAATTGAGGATTAAGTGTTGTAAAATTAGTATACAAATTATGGAAATCAAAAAATTTACTGTTCATAGGATCTGTATTGGCTAATGGTCGAACAGTTGTATAGAATCAAAGGAAGTAAATGATATTTTATGCATAATCTTTCTCACTTCTATGGTAATTGATGAATGAAATGAAGAGAAGATTGCAAAGTAAAGCGAAATATGTGAATGCGCTATATAACTGTCTTCTTCGTATGATTGGGATTTTGTAGAACATCAGAATGTAGGAATATTTGTCTTGTAAACAATTTCAGTCGTAAATACTGTTAGGAGATTAAGCTATCTTTGTTAGTTATGAAATCATAGTAGTATCCTAATTCGTGTGAAATATTTCATTAATCTTTACTAATTCTAGCTAAACAAATGCAGTAAAGTCTTCCATAGTGGTATAATGTACAGTATTTTCGAAGTTTTTCCAAACGATAAGATGATATATCCTCATGGAAATCAAAAAAGTGTTGAGGTTTCGAAATATATCCTGATGTTACACTTCCTTCAATGACTTTCTCATAAATTCTCTTAATCGTTCTCCAATATTTTTCTCACTATCTGCATAGATCAGTAAAAAAATTCTTGCAACAGTGATCGAAAATTTCACCCTTATTGGTGATATTTCTCAAGTTAATCTCTTGTAGTAGCGACATCTGTTATATATTAAAATACCAATACAAAGTTTCACAAGTGTCTATTATAGGAAAATTTTAATGAATTTTTCGATCATCCCTATTTTCAAATAAAATGTGGAATTTTCGATCACTATTGCAAGAATTTTTTTACTAATCTATGCAATACCCAAGGAGAACAATCTTCTACCTTTTATTCACTTCGAAAGAATATCTTAAGAGTGAATTAAAATGATGATACTTCCCATGTAGTATGTCAACAATTATCTTAGTATTGTCACGAAGTATAAGAAAAAAGCATTACAAAAAACCTTGAAAGAAAAAAAGTTAGAAAATCTATTTTTCTAGATTAAGCAAAATCAGTTCCATCTGCTATGAATTTGTCATTACAAAGCTAGCTGGATTTTTTAAAGTCGAATTCCAAGAAAATTTTGTTTTGAAAAAGCAAAGTAGCGAGTAGAGTTACTTCAGTCGCGTAGAATAAGTCGTTGTTGGTGCACTTCGGCGACATTTTGCATAAGGTGCATTAGTCTATATGAGTGCTTTAAAATCATTTACTATTTAAGAGTGTATCTCTCCGTTTAACTGCATCTAATTCTCAGTCAGAGTAAAATGGATCGAACTGATATTTTTACCAAAGATGAAGCATCGAAAATAACAAGACTTATGTGTTAGAAAAAAATCTAGAGAATGCTTTCCATTCCGCCCGCTTTTAATTCTTCTCTAGCCTTCTCCAATTGAACGGAATGATTTTTTTGAAAAAAAGTTAACACAATTTTACAGAGGTACAATAGTGATGTATTTGGAACTTTTTAAAGGGAGCTGCATATCAGCAAGAAAATAAGTTTTTATGTTCTGCAACAATATCTTTTACTCATATCTCATTCGGAGTACTTCTTAGCCAAGGATATGTATGAGTATTCTGTGTACTTTTTGTATAGGCTTTTGAGATGCAGTCGAGCTTTTCATAAATCTCAATTTCTTCTGTTTTTATTCAATAAATACATCAAGTTTTAGGTAAAAACTCACTATATTTTTAGCTAGAATTTCGCGTAGATTTTTAAATAAAACCAGGAAAAATTGAGATTTTTGAAAAAATCTTGATTTAAACTCTGTAAAAGTGTCTTGTTTATCTCCAGAAAAATTTTCATTATCGAAGCAAATCCAAGACAAAACTTTAATTCATTATACATTAAATCTTTAGTATAAGAAAGATTAACATTTATTAAAAGTGTTTACTAATGAACTAAATATTCTATTCTAAACTTACTTGTAACACCAGTATTTGTTGACCTTATTGTTGTACCAGTAGTGATTCTTATGGTCGTAGCAGTTGTTATACTCGCGCTCAAACCTCTTGTTGTGTTGATTAAGCCGTCTATAAAATAAAACAATACCAAATGATATTGTGCATTGTAAAGGCAAAAGGAATGTGATAAACAAAGAATGTTCAAAGAACATCAAACGATAGTCACTATATGTTTAATTATGAGTTTATCAATGTTGTTTTACAAATAAGAATGTCTATTGTATCTTTTTTTTAAATGCATCTATGAATCTATAAAACCATTTCATTTTTCAAAACTATATATTATGTCAAAGTAATTGAAACAAAAAAAAGTATAACCTACAATTATTTTGTTCGAAAAAAAATCATACCATACTAAAGTGAATATCTTTCTCATTTAATACAAGATGTAAATTCAGAGGTTATTGTCCTCACTTGGAGAACTGAATTATATCGATAGATGTATCCACTCGTGGTTACTTGTAATGCTTTGTTTTCTAAATTATCGAACGATATCTTGATAAATTTAGTGATCACACACATACTGATAACTATTCACTTATGTAAAGAAGAATGAATACAATTCACTTATGATTGTTTTTTTGGTTTCTTTGTATCTTCTGTCTTCTAGAAAACAATATCCGTTTGACAAGAAGGATTAATGCATGAAAACTGATTGAGAAGAATAATTATAAGAATCAAATCTTTTTGGCTATTCCTAGTTCATTTTAACATCACAAACAACTAACTTCATAAAAGTGCATATAGATCATCTTCACTAACATCCACAATACTTCATAACCTATATTTCGACATCAATAAGTAGTATTCACAAAATGGTTTTCTTAACAAATTTTTCTCTAGAATCGTCCCTTAAACCTTTGCCCTTTGAAGAAAAGTTTGTTTTCTAAGAGGTAGATGACCGAAATCATCAGAAACTTTGCCAAAAACGAGACATCAATTTAAAAATTATATTGTTTTTGAAAGAATAGAACATAGCTTATCTTTATGTGCACTTATCTCAGTTTTTATTCTTTTGACGAAAACTGACTTTTATTGTAAGGGTGAAGATCCAAGCATTATAGATTTATGAAAGCACTTTTTTCTTATAGAAAGTAAAACAAGTATTTTATGTTTACTGTAAAGTTGTAGCTTTAAGAAAAATCAAAGTTAAAATCAATATGTTGACGGTTTTTTCTACTTTTTTATAGAAAAAAAAACAGTATTTTTGAGAGCATGTGTAAGAGAGTTTGTGTATATTTGTAGATTTACTCGAACAACGTCATATTTTAGTAACAGAATAGTGAAAAAAAAATCTCTTCTAACATTTAATTGTCTATTAACTTTTCTATCATCTAATCAAATTCCAATAAGAGTTTTCATCACGCTTTTCTCTACAAACCATTCTGTTGTTTGAGCCATCAAAGAGTCACTTTTTATAATGTCTTAGAAGTGGCTCGAATAGCACCGTGTTTCGTTCATATAATAGTGAAGATTACCTCTGATAAAAATCGAAGTGGTCAATTGAAAGAGTTCTTAATCAGATTTCAACAGAGTTTGCCTTCTCTAAGGGTATCGTTAAAATATGGCATCGGTTGGATGGATCAACAGATCCGTAGAGTTCCTCTCTCACATGATCCAAAGTATACTGTATTTTGTCTGGAGAATTTTAAAGAAAATCTTCAACATTTCTCTTATAATTTTGATTCTCTTAAAGTTCAAGCATTTAAGTGTGTTACTTTAACTCTAACTACTTTATAAAAGCGTTTCTTTTAAGCTCGGATCTGACCTAACTAGATTTGATTACAAATAGGAACATCGATTCGAGTCAGTGTTCAGCTTAGCTTCATCTTAACTTAAAGTATTGTTATGTAACTATAATACAATACAATCTTTGTTACAAATGCCTCTTTCTCTTTAAAGCAATAAATAATAAAATAGCAGAACCAATATTCTGCTTATTTTTCATAAATCTTTAAATTACTGCATATTTAGCGAATGAAAAAAATAAGATGAATAAAAAAATCTATAAAATTGATCTTACTTGATAATGAACCTTTATTCTCTTTTTGCCGAAAATGAAGAACGATGGGAACAGTAACAACAACTGCTACTATAGCAAACAATATTATTGGCAAACCAACTTTCAGACCTATGTGCATTGTTACGAAAAAACAAACGATTGATCGATTTATCTGAAATAAAACAATCATATTTTATAATTGAAAGAATAATAGAAGTAAATAATTTGAATTCAAAATTAAATTAATGTAAGACTAAAGTGAATGAGGTATATTTAACCCTTATTAATAAAAAAAATTATTCGAATTTAAGAATAAGTTTAAACAAAAGTCTAATATAACGATAGGAAACTTACATAGCAGAATACATTCTATTCCGTGGTATTGCATATTGCAGAATCAGTTCCATCCAATCCTGAAATTCTGTCTTATCCTCACCCACAATTTACTTTGTGTAGTTAAAGATAAAATTCTGAAATAGGTGCCTGATTTCTGAACAGAATACTAGGAATTAAATCGAAGCGAAATTAGACGGAATCAGATGATTGCTCTTGTTAGATGAATCTCCAGGTGACCGCTCGGCATTTGATGAGTAAAGAAGACGCAGTGCATGTCTCTAACACCGGCCCAATCTGATCAAAATCGAACACTGATTCAGAACGAGCATCTCAAAATAATGTATAAAAAAATGTACTATATTATTTTGGGAAACAAACTTATCGCAGTTGATGAGTATGTAAAAATGACTTTCACGAGATGGAGTGTTGAACAAAACAATACTATATCTAGGAAATATTTAATAAAGAAGAGATTGTATGAAAAAAGGAGAGGATTGTGATAATATCACATCGGTTCTCCACTATAAATCTGATATCATTTTCAAAGTATGCAAAAGAATGATGGTACTACATAAGAAGATTTTGATATAGACAGTCTTAAATAACGTCTTACTTTTTACCGGGTACTTAAAAATTATGTTAGCAAAGACATATTTCAAATTCAATATAGAAAAAAAAATCATAGCTCATCTTATAATTTATAATGGAAGCATCTTCAAAAGTTCTACTCTAATCATAGATCTAATATTCCACACCAACTCAGACAAAACATCAAACTCTGTATTTTGATGAATTTCTTAGACTCTACACAAACCATCTGCTACTGAATGAGACTATAAAATAAAAACTTATGTGAATAAAGTGAAGATATGACAAAAGATCACTTAATGGAAAGAGTAGTTTTAACATAATTAGAGTATGATTTTTCTTTTGACAGCAGGTAGATGAAGAAAAAAAAGAATATACGTTCTAGCATAAAAAAAATTAACTTAAAAGAATAGTACTTATAACATCGTTGTCAATGCACAATTGTAACTAAGACAACTGTGCATATATTAAATTGAGAGAAAAATTATGGAAATAAACTGCTAATGATATGAAACGAGATCTTTAAATTGGAACATCTTTTTATGATTAGTGAAATCTAATCTTTGTGATATTTATAATATAAATTGGAATTATTTTATTATAATTTTAAATCAAAAATCATCTATAAATTTCTCGTATCGTTTATCTTTTACTTGTTTTTTAGCATTTATTTTTTTAATTCTAATAAATACTAGATATTTTCTCAAGCAGAAAGTAAAATTTCTTTCTTCTTCATTTAATTTATTGCTGCAAATAAGAAAGCCAACAAAATAAGACTGTCTGGTTATTAACATATTACTTTTAAATAACAAATTAAAAAAAATTTTTCTTTGTATCTTGTTGTCATGGTATAGTATTTTCATTGAATCTTGTTATATAAACTGAATAACTTTAGTAAGCGAAGAAATGTTTTTCATCCTTGAACGGCAAAGTTACTTCTGAAAACAATAAAATTTTCTAAAGTCTAAAATAATCAATTAAATAGAAAGTAGATGAAGACCTGATCAATGCAGATGGAAGTCGGTGACACGATAGTTGAAAAAATTGATAATCTTGAGATTTTATAATAAATTTTGAAGATATTGTAGAATTTTTTTGTTTTATGATATATAATTCTAGCTTTTTATTTTCTTAATATAACGGAAATTTTCAATCTTATACGATCATTTTCAACCTGTACCACGACCTTTACATACAAGATGTTAGAAAATACATAGAAAACACAATTCTATAAACCAGACAACATAAATTCTACAATTTTTTCTTATATTATTACTAGCGGTAGTACCCGGCGTTGTTCGGGAAATCTCCATACTGGAAACTTATCATGTCAGAAAACGACAGAAAATGTATAGAAGGGTTGATTAAGACCTTTTCATCTATTATTACTACATATCCCGCCGTGCATACATTTATATTCATTTTTAAATCGGATAATTCAGCATATAATCCTAGGCCTCGTATACACAAATCTATAAGTGTTATTATCATCTTTTCTATATCTTGTGTTACACTTTTCGAATATATTAAATTCAGAGATACTCGCAAAATAAACTGAATTAACTAGTGGAGTCAGTGCTACTACTCAGGGATACCAATCATATATTATGGTTTCGTTCTATTCCTTGGAGTGCGTTTGATTTCTTGAAATGTTATTTTAACTAAAATGAGGTAACTAAGTGCTAATTTTAGTTAAGAAAACTCTTGAAGACAAGTGTCAGCTTGAGAATAATCATTCGGTGAAAATCCGGTCTCATCCCGCTGGATCTGAAAATTCATCCGATCTTGTCCGAACCGGAGCCGGATTGCCGCACTGGTTCCGACTCTGGATCAGCTTCAACTAAAAATTAACTTCTCTAAAACTAATCACATGGAACCTTAGCAATTGGATATCAACTAATAATTCAATATAGAAACTATTGAACAAATCATTGTAGTGTTTAAATTTAGTTTGAGAAAAAAATTTCAAATTTAATCGCTGTATTTTTTCTAATGGTATCACAAAAACTTCACCATCAATAATAACAATAATTTTAGTCAGGAAAAGTAACCTTGAAATTTGAGGGATAAAGTATGAGGGTATAGTCTTCTATCAGTAAATTAATTTGAATTCCCTCAAAATCTTAATAAAATAGAATTTATTATATATCAATCAACACGCTTCAAAACATCTCTCTGTGAACAGAACTCTTGGACCACTCTAAGTAAGATTCCAGTCGAAGGGGTTATACTATTATACATCATAAACTATAGACTAAATTTGACTAGTAAAATGTGAAGTATATTGTAAAATATACATTACTGTGACTATTAAGAATAATGAAATTGTGGAAGAATTGATAGCTAATTCTTAAGTATTCATCATAGTTCTACTAATAATTCTCCAAAAGTTTAGAGATTTGTATTTCTCAGTTCTTGAAAGTTGTTGAACAAGAATCTAATCTATTTGATATGTCACCTAACCAATTAGTTTCTTTCTAAAATATTTTAATCGATCATATTCCATATATGTTAATACTAAGAATGATTGAATAACTATTTGAAAAACGAATCATCAATTGACTCAAAACAACTGATATTGAATACACTCAGTTGGGGCAATTCGGATCAAAATTGCAAAAATTGATT
>JAJEKB010008320.1:0-24357 GCA_022393335.1 Macrotrachela quadricornifera | reverse complement strand
TTCTTTACTTATTATAAGGAAATAAGTTCTTAATGACACTACATTTACATTGTCCTAAATGTAAATGTAGAAGAAATTGTTTCTTTTCATTTTTCTTATATAAGATAAAATTTTGGTAAGTCGGTTAATAGGTTAAAAGAATATTTGATCTCTAAATGAAAGTATGAATATAATTTTTTTTCAAAATCTTTATAATTATTAAGTAATTCTAGTCATTTAAGGATAAACAGTGTTCAATATAAATAGTTCGATCTTAATGTAAGTGATTGTATGACATTGATGATAACATTAGTGTAGTATGTATAAACAAGAATCATCTTTCATTAAAAGCTCAATTTCTTTTTAATTTGAAACTTTGTAGAAATAGAGACTTGAGTGAAATTAGTTTATTATAAAACAACATTTTGAACTACAAGTATAACATTTAATATCTAGATTTTAACGGTAAGATTAATCAAAATATTTGAAAACTTTCATAATAAACTAATTTCATTCGAAAGTCGATTTTTCGACAAATCTCGAGAATTAAACTTTTTTTTATTATTGAATAAATATAGGTTCGATTTGACACTTAAAGGTGTATCTTTGTGTTTTACCATTATCATTATATAAACATTCTTTCAAATTTAGATTGACCTATTCACCTTCTCTGAAATATCTATATTCATCAGTTATATGATTAGATTTAATCTCATCCATATTTTCGGATTATTTTTTGACGTATATATCCACATTCCAATTTTTAACATATTAAATTTTAATTATCATCACGAGGAAATGAATAAATGACGTCAAAGCTATTAGTATATATATATATATAATTGTAGAGAAATATCATTTGATAATATTTTTCTTGTAAGTTAAAATAGAAGTTTGTCTACTTTGTTGATTGATAAAACAATCTAGAAAGTATAAACATAGACGCGCATGAATATGTTCATTAATAAATTATTCTTCTAGTCTTGTTTTTCTTCTCATTATCTTTCTAAAAAAAAAGAATATTCGACGATATATCTCATGTAGACGGTTGTTGTATTATCATGATATTATCGCTATTATTTTTTATTATAATGCATTATAAATGGAAAAAAGAAATAATTACATGAAAATATAAGAACCGGCTGCACAAAATTTTATGAGCACTTTATATAATTCTTTGTTGACTTTTTCATTTAATTTTGATTATGGAAGAATAATTATTTATTCAAAAGTTAATTAACAATAGAAATATGTTAATGGATTCCTTCTTTTTTTTTTCTTTTTTTGTTTAAGTCGGTAAAAAGAATAAGGTTCCTTTCTTATTAAGTGAACTTAGTCAAAAGTAATAATGTTTATTAATTTTACAAAGAAGAAAAAATCTTTTTTCTTTTTGTCTATTATCAATAGTTTTATAGAATTTTGTAAATAATGATATTAAAAAATATCTTTATTTTGTAAAAAACTAGATAATAAAAGTAATGTCGTCAAATTTTCTTCATAATGAAACAATAACAATTGATCAAACATGGGTTATAATATTTGATATATTATCAGTGATATTTACTTTATTAGTTGTTGGATTTGCTATTATTTTTATATATGTTATTATATCAAGTAAAACTTGTCATAATGTTCCAATGATGTTAGTTACAAATTCATGTATAGCACATATTATATTTGGTCTTGATAGATTTTGGATAGCTTTATTTCGATTACATAATGATCTTAAAGATATTCAATATAAAGATGATTTATGTATATTAAGAATTTATATAGCATATGCATCATGTGCTATATTAAATTATTCATATTTAGTACAATCTATTTATCGATATATATGTGTTGTTTATCCAAATAAGATTTTTTGGCAATCACGAAATATTCAATTATTATTTATTTTTCTAACATGGATATTTAGTATTGGATATTCATTTATATTTATATTTAATGGAGAAATTTTTTATGATGGTAATAATCATATATGTCAATTGCCACTTCAATTATCATTTTCATTAATTTATATGTTACATTGTAGTTATATTATTCCAATATTATTAATTATAATTATATATTTTCGATTAATTCGATATGTTTATAGAATGAGAGAACGTATAATACCTGTAAATATTTTAATTCGAGCAAGACGACAATTAAAAATGGTTCAAAATATTGTTATTCTTATAGCTATGTTATTTATAACTGGTTTTCCTTATGGAGTATTTATATTTATGTCATTTTTTAATAATGCACCAAAATATCATTGTCGTTTTGCTTGTGTATTTTTTGATGTTTTTTCAATATCGGTTATGATTGCTTTATTTCAATTTACAGAACAACTTAAAACATCTCTCATAGATAAAATTACACGACGATCAAATGTTGTATTAGTAAGAATGGTATAAATCAATAAAATTGAACAGTTTTTCATGTTGTATTGTCATCTCATTATATTCACTTGAATAAAAATTCTAAATAGAAGTTAAATCATTTGTCTCTTTTTTCTAATTCAATTTGAGTTTGTTTTTTGTCATGTAGTATATATGAATTAATTAGAAAAATTATTTTTATTCGTTCATGTCGCTATATACATGATCGAATACCATCAGGTACCTGCGGTTGTGTATCATGATATTCTTATTACTTATCATTTAGATAAATATTTTATGAAACACAACTTAAAAGAGAATGTTGAAGTGTATAGGAATAGAAAGTTGCACTCACACACGTTCTTCCTTAAAAACGTGATGGATATCCGCAATAACAATATATAACAGACGTCATAGACAGGTTCAATAATGTTCCTCTTCATAAAATTAATTATTCAACCACAAAATAATTAATTTAAAATTTTTATTCATGTTTTAGGGATAGTTTGTATACACAAAAATTTTTTTGTTTGTTTACTTTTTCTCAAAATGGCAGAATAAATTTGCAATTCATTTATATATCTATGAACTATTGATCTAATCAAAATATTGCGCCATTTATTTTAATATATATATATATATATATATATTTAATCGCGATAAAATGCGATGTCTTAGGATTAATTTTAAAACATAAACTTAATTAAACCTTTAATATGAAATTTCGTATAAATTAAGATAAATGATGTTGATACGATTGAAACCATGATTTTGCTTTGCTATGTACTGTATTTCCAAGATCTTTAGAATCAATATTAGATTTGTCCATTGCATCTTTTTCCTCTTTAATAATATCATTGACAATCCATTTAAGAAATATTCCAATATTTTTCATTTCAATAGTTAATTGTTATTCACATAAATAATCTATTCCTTGAAGCATTCAATTATCTGTACATGCATATTCAATAAATTCTTGCATATTTGCTAATTTTTCTGTATCTACATGTGCTAAGGTTCTAACTTTACTTGCTAAATGTTGTTTATCTTTAACTTTAAATGTTAAATAATCGTGAGTTTATATACGACCATTTATTTGGTTCAAGCCAAAATGAACTTTTTTATTCCTGATGTTTTATATCAATGATTTCATCTTCATTTTCTATTATTATTATTTTATCAACAATTCGTATTTTAAAAATCACAAACATTTTTGGAAGACCACATACAGCAACATTCTTTTGAATATTTTCACCACACCATTCACTAAAAACAACAATTTTATGTCCTTGTTCGTATTGTTCTCGAATCGTTGGACTTTGAGGAAGAACATATTCATTAAAAAATTGATCTGCTATTGAATTAATATATTGTGCAAAACCAGCATTATCTTTTTGTGGTGTAATTATATTATTTCGTGATTGACACCAATATCCAGAATTTTTATGATAACCAATAGCTGCATTAGTACCATGTATTTTAACAGTTCCAATAAATTTCATCACAGGTAATATTTTATCTCGATCTTCTTCGAGTCGACGAGTATTTCGTTTGATTTCAGCAATGACATCTCGAAATTGTCCGGTTTGGGGATATGCTATCATGATGAATTGAAAATTTTTATGTGCTCATTGAAATTTGTTCTTTGTCTTGCGCGATGCATGATTACAATATAATTATGTAATTATAAAATGTTTTCGGCTTAGCAATCTCCCTTCTAAAGCTGATAAAACAGTACCATTCATACTGACGACATAATTATTTTGATGATACAAATTCATTTTAAACAATATTAAGTAGTAGTATATGTATATCTTATCTCACTATCTTGATTGTTCTCTTTTTTTTCTCTATGATATATTTATTGTCGTTCCGTTGCGTTTTTATTCTTTGTTTCGTTCCTTTTCTTTTGGAACTTTTACTATAGTTTCGAAACTATCGAAATTAGAGAGTGGCACTTTCAGAAAGGAAATGAAAGTTGGAAACCCTTTCTTTTTATTTTTCGTATTCGAGAGGAGAGAGCTAGATTGTTTATGCTACTCAAAAGAGAAAATAATCAAAGAAGTCGAAAAGAAAGTTAAATTAGTTGTTTTGTTTTTGAAAAAGACAATGTATTCGGAATCAGCATTAAATTCTGCATATAGTTAAGTTTTCAGGACCTGTCTAAGGTTGATTTCCATAATTTCTCTAGGTCTATATAGAGGTAATTCCTAACACTTTTTGGGCTGAAAATGCACCAATATCAATACAATATTAACAATTTGGCAAGGAAAATCGGATTCGAAAGTTTGAAACAACTAATTTTAGATTCTTAGCTTTTTCGTTCGAAACAGTCTGTTTGTCGAAAATAACGATTCCCCTATAACGATTAACCAAAAGTTCTTGGAATCGAGAAATCTCGATCTATAATTGGTTTTCCACAATTTTTGAATTTGATTTTTCTTGGTAAACTACGAACATTAGAGCATTTCTGATCTAAAAGTTGTAGGGGTTCTCATTATATAGGTCTTGAAAAAATATAGAGACTGCCTCTATATAGGCTCTAAAAAGTTATGGGGATCGCTTCTAGACAACTCCGGATAAGTTATAGGAATCATCTCTAGATAGACTCTGAAAACTTAATTAAATGCAGAATTTAATGCTGATTCCGAATATGTTTTCTTTTTGTAACTTTTTTAATTTTTTTCTCTCATTAAAACAGCATAGAAGACTTAGTTCTCTTCCAGAACATGAAAAATAAAAAGAAAATTTTCCAAATTTCGTTTTTTTTCTTTTAGGCAACGAAAATCTCTACTTTTCTTTCTTTTTATAAAGAAAGCGAAAGTGTCATCTCTAATTTTATTGCAAAATCAAATTTTTTATGGTATGTGATGTGTGTTCAATGTGGTCTCTGCATCACCTATGATAGTTATTACATAATTTTTTATTCAAGTTGAAATCCTATGTCACCATTTTTTTTGACAACTGCGACGTAGCTTTGTTCGCGTCTGCAACGTAGTCATCGTAGTTCGTACTGACACATGAGGGTATAAAAGAAGGTGTCGCAAGCACTCTAGCTCATTTTAACTTTTTACAGTGAGAAAGATACTTCATTTATTTTTCTAAAGAATAAAGATAAGTGTGTCCGGGTGTATTAAATGATCAATACGACTATCAAATTATTACATGGATGATTATTAATTAATTACTGACTCATGATCCATCGTTGGTTATCATTGGCAGTCAATGAATCACCTCTATGAATGACTGATTTACAATGATAATATATGATGATTGATAAGCATAGAACATGCTGAGATTCACTGGACGTAAACTCTTACAAGTGCAATTTTTCTCACGTCATTATAAGTGAAGACATCATATAGATTTTATTGAAATAGAAAATATACTATTCCCGCAGAGACGTTTTTAAGGATAGCTAAGTTCTTTTCATTAATTTGTTTATTTTTGGCTTCCATTTTAAAATAAAATTGAAATTTATCCATAAATTTCTGTAAATGATTGTATTGATTTTCTATCACATGCTCATAATACAAGAGAACAACTATTTGAAATGGTTTCTTCTATTTTATCAATAACAATATAAACTAACTTCGATAAGTCACAGTTAGCTAATAATAAAACCTCGAAGATTAACAGCAGATAGCAACACATGTTTGTGTTCACAAAAAAGCTAGCATATGTTGACTTCAATATGTCATATATGATAAAATTGGATATTTTAATTGGTAAACCAGTCAATCGAATATCGGGAGTAATAGGTTCGATTCCTACTTAGATTTTATGATCCTTATAAAATAAAATAGTTGTTCATGTTATTTGAAGTCATCCTTCTTACAATTTATTATGATGCTCATCTCTAAATACTTTATTAAAATATTAATAATGAATATGGTAATCACATTAAAGTTTAAAATTTCTTGATAAATATATTGTTAAAATAGAATGTGCCATGAAGAAATAAGCAGTGAAATAAGCACAATAATTAATGTAAGCAATACTGAAGCAGACAATATTAAAATATGTTATTGACAAGTTAAAGAAATATTTTCTAATTAATAAATAAATAGTTATTTTGAAAGTGTTTGTTATTTGAAAGATCTATAAAATAAAAATCATGGAAACACAGAGGTGCTTGCCATCATAGTTTGATTTTTTATACATTGACATGTATTCAAAAGAATAAATACTGCACCCCTTGTATCATCTGAAGCAAGTATATCTTGACAACCATCACTATTAAAGTCAGCAACATTCACCCAAGTATAAACGGCGTTTAATCCTGTAGAATATATCTTTTGAATGTAAAAACTTCCATCGCCAAGTGAAATAAGAATATATATATCAGATGGAAAAATCGAATTAATAACAATATCATCGAAACCATCATTGTTAAGATCACCAACAGCAAGTCTGTCATAATATGATCTGTTTCCTACAGGGAATTTTCTTACTGAACCCATTGTTCCATTTCCATATCCTAAAAGAGCACCTACTTTATTTCCATCACTATAAGAAACAGCTACATCTGATCGATGATCACCATTGAAATCTCCAACAGCAATAAAAGATGGATAATAATAACCACCAACAAAAAATTTCATTTGTTGTTGGAAAGTTCCATCACCTTTTCCAAGTAAAACTCCAACACTTCTGGTGTTAATATTATTGTAAATAATATCTTGATAACCATCATTATTTATATCATTAATCATTAGTGATGATGGACAAGTGTTAGGTCCAGTATAATATGCTGTTTGATTTGAAAATGTTTCATCACCATTTCCAAATAATACAAAAATAAAATTATCTGATTGACTAGCAAGAGCAACATCTAAATGAGTGTCATTATTGAAATCAAATATTCCGATTCCTCTTGTTCGAACACCATTTCCCATGAAGAATGTTGATAATGATCGAAAAGTTCCATTACCATTTCCAAATATGAAATAAACATAATTACGATTTTCACTAGTAAATACTAAATCAAGATTTTTATCATGATTAAGATCAGCTGCATTAATAATAAAAGCCCAAGTAGTGAATGATCCTACTAAAGTTTTTATTTCTGTTGTATAATTTCCTTTTCCATCTCCAATCAATACATGAAAACTATTTGTACCATAATTGAAAAAGACGACATCAAGTAGATTATCATTATTAAAATCAGCAGCAAGAGAGGACTTTAAACCAGCAGTAGAACCACTTCTATACTTGGTTGTTACTTGAAAGTTTAATTGACAAAGTGGTACTAATCAAAATAATAGAAGAAAATTATTATTAATTATCATATTAAAAAGATCTTGAAAAATAATTTACACTAACTACTGCCCATTTCAAAATATAAGGCCGGTGGGTATTTTTTGAATAACTTTTGATAGGAACAAGATAGAGAGCTGCGGTTTTCACCATTGGAAAGAGCAGATGAAAATGCATCGAACCATATAAGACAATGACTTCTAACTTGAACTTTTGAAACTTCTTGCAATAATTATTTAAAAAAATCTCGTAAAAACAGGTCTGATTTTCCTAGAAAAAGCCGAAAAAAACTAAAAAAACTGAGTTTTTTTATAGAAATTACTAGCAAAATAGACTGGAATTCTCGGAAATCGTACCGAGAACTTCCAAAGCACTAAAGTTTTGAATCAATTCTTGGATACATTTTTGTAGCTGGCCAGCTCTTGATTCTAATCCACTCCTCAAAGTTTTAGATTTCTTTTACCTTCATAGAGCAACCGTCTGTTCTTCTAAGATGACCATAGATCACTGTTTATTTATGAAATAAGTCCCAACAATTTTACATGAATCGATGCGCCGGATCAGCCTCTTTCCAACGGTGAAAACCGCAGCTCTCTATCTTGTTCCTATCAAAAGTTATTCAAAAAATACCTACCGGCCTTATATTTTGAAATGGGCAGTAACATCATGTTACATTGGATGTCAAAAAAGTTTAGAGGCATTTCATAAAAGACAATTTTGTTCAAGAGAAAACAAATGAATAATGTTTCATAATCGACAATACAGTACTCCAAGAATCAACTATACTCATTGATTATCAGTTCACCACTATCTTTTTTTATTGAATATATTTGTCGGAAGGAAACAGTAATTACTTCTCATATATAAGTAGCAGAGACCGTCACAGGGCACTTTTTTTTGCCCTATTCTGCCCTGAGGGCAGGGCATATAAACAGGCTTTATAATTAAACAAACCGAGAATCTGATAAAAATATCGTGGTCATTTTAATCTATAATACTGCTCTTTGGCTAACATTAATTCGAAGAATCGTAATGAGATATTTATGGAGAACAACTAGTTAACAATGAGGAGGGTTTGATTCGTATTAGACATACCTGCACAAAAATAACGGAATGTTTTGACATTTCTGACCCTTTGAACGCTTGCTACAGATACTTCAAGTGTTTATATCCTTTTTTCGAAGTTTTCAAGCAAAGTTTATTTTGAACGACACTTTTAAAAAAATTCTACCTTTTTTTGATGATCATTCAAAAGTACGTTTTGCTTTTGTTCGAGCTGCATTCACGATATTTCATTTTTTGGTACGCCCAGTTAAGAAAGTTTGATGTAATATAAGAAAATTAGAAGCCGTGTGCTGAAATGCATATAGGCTGAATCTTAAGCTTTTCGTACTAGGACTTTACAAGAAGGAGAAATTAGAAAATGTGGTTGCTGTTTGGACGCCTTGATGTACACGTCCATATATGAGAGTAATAAAATATTGAAATAAAATTGAAGCATTCATCCACTACATTCAATGTATAATGACAAATATTGATGAAAATATGAAAATTTGCATTGTGATAAGCTTAAGTTAGGAAAGAATGAAAATTCGCTTGATTGCTTGACGATTACTTTTGAAATCTCTAGCCATCGTTCGTATAATGATGTCAAAATCGAAGAAACAATAGTAAAAAAAAATACTAAGCTTTCAGTGTGATAGAGAATGCTAGTGTCTACTCAAATTTTATAAAACAAGTCCATTATTTCAATACATGAATAAGAAGAAAAAACTTTTGTAACATCCATTATATGTATATTGTTCAATATCAATCCAAATGCCAAGGTTGATTATCAGTTTCGATTTATATTATCATGAATTTTAATATTTCTCTCAGGTTCATGTTCACAATATTGTTTCTTATAAGATTAAAATTTACTTACCATATGCGGTTGTTGTTGTTGTTGTCGTCGTCGTACTTTTTCTTGTTGTAATATTTATAATTGTAACCATCGTTGTTGTCGAAGATGCTAATAATAAAGAATAGAAATCGATCAATAAAATAATCAAGACTATAGCGAATCGAAAAATAATAATAGGTGAAAAGTTGTCTCCAAAATATTCCCCGTAGATTTTCCTAACTTCATCAGTTCACAAGGTAATAAAATGATATATCTTGAATTAAAACATAAATAATTAGAGTAAACGATTTCAATTTACTAGTCTAATCATTTTTATTTTTTATGCATACAAGTATAGAAAATGTCATACTTGTTAATATAATTCCATTTGTTTTCATTTGAGCAATATAAATAGAGAGTAGAATAACACCTGCCATTATAGATAATACTATCAGACACATTAGAATTAATTTAATTAATGATCGATATGATGAATGTGTATTTCTTCTAAAGATAACAAAATAAAGATCATGTATTGAAGAAAATATAAGACTATATACTGAGGTGATGCGTTTGTTGACATTATGGTAATATTAACAGCAGGATCATTCACGTTTATATTATTAATTTCAGTAGTTTTTGTTGTTGAAGAACGTGCAGGGTGAATTAAATTTGTTTGTTTTTTTCGTTTTTCATTTATTTTTATTATAATTCGAATTAATTTTGGTGAAATCCATTTAAGAATAATAGTAAGACCACCTTGAAGAGCAAGTAAAAGATTAATTATATAGAGAATATTAAAATGTTGAATATAACTATAAGAACATAATAAAGGTAAACATTGTTCATAATATGATGAATAATTAATTGATGTTATCCATTGTTCAATAAATAATTTATCAATAAGTTCACTAACAGTTGTATTAATTAAGAATCTACTTGTTGTTATTGAAAGAGGAATAATACTCGGATTTATTTGATTTATTGAATTTGTATATTGTTGAATATGATTAAGACATGATTCATCATAAAAACATTCAAGAGTTGAAACAAGTAATGATTCACTTGGAGTACAACCCATTTTGATACCTTTTATAGGAATTTTTGAAGAATTTATTGAAATAAAATTTGCTTGAGTAGTACAATTTGATTGTAAACCACAAGAACATCCATCATCATAAATAATTGCTTGAGTAGGCATATAAAGATTATTTGTGCTCGTCGAAAACCAAGAAGATATGTATTGATAATTTGTTCCCCAAGTTGATACAAAAGCATTTCCATGATTAATACTTCGAATTAAGAATAAAAGTTGAGCAAATGTTTTTGGAGCATTTAGTTTTCTTTGTTCAATTAATAAATCAAGACGAGAATGAAAATCATCTTCAGATAAAAGATCCAAAGTAATAAATAATGAATTAATCAATTGTTCAATTGAATTATTTACTGATTGAATCGAATATTGACATAAACCTTGAAGATATTGTAAATGAGAAGAAATAAAACGACGATAATCATTTTTTTCATAAATAGATAAATTAGAACCAATAACAGATGTTATTTTAATACGCCATTCATCCGATATAAATGGACTTGTACAAATCTAAAATTTATCATCAAACAGAATTACTTGCAGAAAATGATCTTTGTAATAGGCTTAAACGCAAAACTTCAAGCGCTTATTTTGCATTACTTCATGTTGTATGAATCACAGGAAATAATTTGATATATACCAAATAGGATCTATTTTTATAAGTACCTGTATATAAAATTTTACTGAGGAAAACTCTAAAGGATACCTTAGATGTGTTGCGGTCTGTATAATAACTGTTTATTCACCGTATTATTTTGCTCATACAGCTTCATATAAACAATCCGATAATATAAGAAATGAATATTTTTTCTAGATTTAGTTATTTTTTTGACTATTTACTGGATACAGTCAAATGCCGAAATCTGACCTAATTCAGTTCTCAGGATTGGAAAAATTAAATCGAACAAAATCTCAAAAACGAGAAAAGTCAAAGGTTAGATTCCATCATCAACATATTGCAATTTTAGCAATAGAGTAACTAGTTGAGTATTTTATCAATACTTTCAAGTACTTTAAGGAACTTTAGTAGTAGAAAGATCTTCAGATATATTATTATCAGGTTTCAGAGATGTCCAACGCGGCAGCATCAGATTTTTTTCCAGGACATTAAAAAACTGCATGAATCCGATAGATTCCTACTAATACTTCTTGTCTAATACAGTCGGAACAGTCAAATTCGAAACGGTGTTTTGAAAATCTTCGCAGTAGTGACAGAGTTTTCAGACGCGATGGACATCTCTGACAGACTACTTTTCGGGCACCCATAAGTCAATACATTCAGTAGGATATCCATTCGCTTCTGAATAAATCTGCTCATTTTTTTCTGTTTTCATTTTGTATTATAACATTGGTAGTTTCCTTTATTGACAAACTGTATAGTTTCAGATATAACCTGATTCGAGATTTGTATGAGCAAATTAGGCAAAAATAATTTACAGAGTCAAATAATGCGACAGATAAGGAAATAAAAAGATAATTTTTTTGATGATAAACATCATTGTATATAATAAATTCTTCAAGGAATGAATGTCTTAAGAAAGATTCATATCCGACTGATCGATAATTTTAAGAATGGAATAATAAAACACAAATATATGTAGTTAACTTAGAAATTTCGAGGTGATTACTCTTTTAACTTTGCAATTATTATATAGAAATACTTTTATTGGAAAAAGATCAAAATAAAATTCATACGAAAGATTAATTTATTATAGAATTTATTTCTATGAATAGATAATCGTAATATAGACTCATTTTTACATTATCTTCTATGTAAAAAAAATATTTGAATAGAATTAGTTTTTCTTACTTGATGGAAAGTTGCATTAATTTGTAGGAGTTGTTTGTATTTGGATGCAATGTTTGAACATGAACATTTTAAATTCTCTTTATATTTTATTTTAAGTTGATTGTATAAATTGAAAGATGGTTTGTCAAAGGTATTTCTTAAAGTTTGAGGTTGAACAATACCATATAGAGTCAGAATAGCAAGAGCAATCAGAAATAAAATAATAAAAAGACGTGTTGCCCATTTTCCAAGATTTTTTACGGTCGTTCGATCAACATTATTTCCAAAATCTCGTATAGAGAATATATTTAGATTAATAATAGTATTATAAAAAGTTGAAATCAAATGTCTCATAATCATTTTTAATTGATTGAATCTGTTTGGACGAACTACAAAGATATTAAGGAAAATATTTTATTTTTATTTTTAACATATAAGATAAAGCGAAAGCGATTAATTTATTTTAAATCGTGTCGCGATAGCTGATTTATTTTTAAAGTCATGACTCATCAGATTTTTAGATGCGATGAACATCTGTATTATATGAAGAATTTAATATCAAAAACTCGTCAATTGATAACGATCACAAACGGCCTATAGAACAATCGAGTTAGTTCCCTCATTAAAAATTGTTTTATATAGAAAAAGCTTTCAGTGCAATCCCTGCGGAATTAAAAATGTGAAACACGATGAAACTTGTTATATTATGAATAAATGGAATCAGTACTACACATCGTTTTTTGGAAGTACGATATACTTCTATAGTAATAAAAGCAATGATTTAAAAAGAAGTGAATTTGCAGGTAATCTCGAAATTAAACATGTTATATTATGTGGATGTTGATCGAAGGACCACAATTTATGTTCGAGAGACATGTATCCATGGTGAACCACATCATGATCTGAATTTAAAATGATTCCCATGCTACATATGAGACATGCTTTAATCATCCTTCTTACTATGTTTTGATTCTAATAACAAGTTTACTGCAGAGTACTCGAAAACTTTGCTCTTTTCGATAATAAATTTAATATATATAGAGAGATCTTTTATGTTATATTTTAAATGTGCAAAAATTTTTTCTGAGATGATACGATTAGTAGATTTAGTAAATAAATACTATGATAGTTCTTTTCCTCTCGGTCACGGTCTGTGATATGCTGCTGCTAAAGACGTCTGTAGGGGGGGATGTAGATTTCTACCTCTAAACACTTCAACACTCTCTTTCAGATCGTGTTTCACAAAATAATGATAGATAGAATGACTGCGTTAAATGTTTTTTATCTGATCATATTTAATAGTCGAAATTTGAGAAACAATTGATTATTAAATCTAATCTTTCTGATACATTTGTTTTAATTATTTAATAAATGATTACCTAATTCTTGTCTTTGTTCTTCTTGTTTCTTGAGCAGTTTTAGAAACTTCGATATATATTTGACAAATTTCGGTGTGATTAAACGTAATGATACAGTAAGACCACCCAACATTGATACTAATATAATAATGACGCTAATGATGGAATTTTTACGAATAATTTCCGAATATGTACAATATGTTGGTGCACATAATTGATAAAAATTTTCATATGAATATAATGAATTCCATTTTTCTATCATCATTTCATTAACTATAAATGATATTGAAGTATTTGGAGGATAACGAGTCGTTGTTGGATCATAAATAAGTGGACGAGGATCAAACCATGATGGATTTTCAAGATTTTGATAATAACTATCTTTTATATATTTCATTAGAATTGGATAACAATCAGAATTTGAATAAAAACATAGAAGTTGAGAAAATAAAAGAGTATCAAGATTTGAACAACCAGCTATTGAACCTGGTACAATATAATCAATATATGCACGAATACGACTATTCCAAACAAAATCCATTTGATAAATGGCAATTGGACTTTGACAATTAGAATTAAAAGCACAAATACAATTCACTGATGACAGATTGACATAATACGTTCCAGATAATAGAAATATCGCCTAAATAATAAAAAAAAATAAACTATTAACAACTCGATAGTTATTTCGAGATGTCGATTTAAGCTTTCCGATAGATTGACAAAACTGTAAATTTACTACCCATTGAGGCTCCTTGATTTATCGAAAAGTGGTACTCCGAAGAATCGATTTGAAATTCCAATGCCTCACCGCACTCATCTCTGATGCATTTCGATAAATCAAATTAGCGGAGTTTCGAATAGTCAATCTTCCAAGTATTCAAAAATTTTTTGTTTCCTACATCTAATATTTTTTTTAAATCAGTTCTTGGCATATATATATGGATATTTTGCAATTGTTTATAGTAAATGAAAATAATTTTATCTGTTATAAGTCTCAATGTGTGAAATAAAAACTTTATAATAAAGAATGAATTACATTATAATTAATTTGATTATGCAAAAAACAACATCAAAAGTAAAATTAGACAAAATCGAATTATCTAAATCTATTAAGTCTATAATCTTCAACTGTCTCAGGTATTTAGAAGGTTAAAACATAAGTCCATAGTTTTAAGTAATGACATGAAGTAGTTCTTTACCAACAAGAAATCGAAAATGAGAGTTATTCAAGAGCTCAGTATATTTAGATATTTTGAATCTAAATTCATTATCATTTTTTTTCAAGACTGCCAACAGGTTTATATTGTTGTTCTAGTTGTAGATTAGAAATTATATTATTTAAATTATGAAACTAGTTAAAAAAAACACCTACAGAAATCAACAATTTTCCAAGAGTTTAGGCAATAAAAGAAAAAAATCATTCAAACACTGAATTTTTTAGACGTTTTTATTAATCAAAGTTAAAACAAACGATCGAAACAATGTTTTTCGATATGCTTCGCGTCTTTGAGTGGTCAAAATTTCGATAGATTTTGAATCGTCAAAATATATCCGAGGAGTCGAAAATGAATGCATAATAGGACAATGTTTTCGACCACTCGATAGTTTTCGATAGACTGTCACTGGTCGAAATTCGAAGAGAACGAGAAAAATATATATATATTCAAGTTTCGATCATTCATCGCGCTCATTGTGTTAGCTTTTTAGGATCTACTTGGATTGAGAATGTTTGATTGATGATCATAAAGACTTAAAACATTCTTCTATCATTTTAAACAAAAATCAGTTCTTCAGATGTACTCAGGTGAGGACACTTAGTTTTACAAAGTGCTTAGGAAATTTGAAATATTCTATATTATAATATATGGTATCTACGAATTCCTCGAGTCAGACTGGAACTCGGACTGAGTAAACTTGAATTCTGAATAGATTCGTTAAATTCTGACTCTGACTGCCACTCTTATTTCACATACAATATTCATCTTATTTTATCGATTAGAAAATGATCTTGATTGTTCTCAAAAGATAATATATTATTCGATATATTCAAATAATACATGTCATATTAACATGAAAATAAACAATAGATACCTGTAAAGATTGTTCATTAGTAATATTATTTATTGAAATATTTGAAATTAGATTTGTATCTATATTAGCTACCCATTGATATCCTATTGATCCCATATAAGTTTGATCTACTTGTGTAAGAAGATGTGCTACGTCGATTAGAGAAGTAAAAGAATTAATTGTTGATTGAAAAAATTGATTAAGTGTTGCATTTAATTGTGTATTGTATTCCGATTCCGAAAGTACATTTGAAACAATCAAAGATTCAAAAAGAAATTGATAAATAGCATAATTTATTGTATTATTAGCTAATTGACAAAATTTAATTAATAAATTAAACTGTCCATAAGCTCTATTACGCCAATCTTGAGATTTCCGATCATATATATTGGTTAATATTGAAATCCAACGATCTGTAACAAAATCACTTGAACATATTTGATGTAATGTTGGAGATATTGATAACAAGGATTTATAAGATATTGTTGTTGTAGAACAGGGACATCGAAGTGTATTTTCATGTGATAATTCTAAGTTTTTATAAATTGTTAATGATGGATTCGATACAGTTATTGTACCTGTATCAGTACTTAATGAATTGAATATAAGAAGAACCACAAATGAACCTATTCATATTATTCAATAAATCAATGTACTTATATAGACGTTGGATATCTTATCATGAACTTCCATCGTCAAACTATCAAATATAAAATATCACATTCCCATAGCATGTCCAGAATGAGTTACTTGAATTTCAAGATATATGAAATTTAGATATACAATTTAATCAGATGAGGCGTACTCTACTATTTTAAGGGTAAAACATAGTGTTGACTCAGGCTAGATGAAAGAGGATCTTTGATAACCTTCAAGTTAGTTTGAACAATAATATGTTTTACCTTTTCTCGGCACACTATGGGGATGTAATATTTTAAATTTAGTAGTTTGGCGGTGAGAGCGAGCATTTAAGCGGAAGAATACCGATCATAAGTTCAGTTGGATACTCTAAGTACCATCATTCAATGTAATTTCGATAGAAATTTAAATTGCATCAACATTCTCAAGATTTAATTTTAATTTAAAAAGAAAATATTATAAATACTCTAATATAGTTAACCTGTAGTTTTATTTAACTCTTTATCAATAATATAAATAAACATACCGATCAATAAAACAAAATAAATCCGTGTAATAATCTTCTGTTGTTTAACATGATTATCTGTTCGTTCTTTAACATTCTTAAACACGTTTAATTGCTTCACTGATTTGACAAATTTACTTGACCAAACATTTTGAGGCGCTAAAAATCATATATATATAGAATACAACAAAAATAATTTCATTGAATTTTCTCAAATAACATATTCTCAATCAAACAATTCCACTTAGGGATATAGAGAGTGGTCCATAAATAAACTCCAGTTTTTTTTTCATACGAGAAGCATCAACGAAAACTATTCCTGGTTAGTAGAATACTGTAAAACGTTTTCATCACTCTCACAGAGCGAGTCTGATCTTATATATCGTACTATATGGTCTGATGAAGCAATATTTAAACTCAGTTGACATATTAATCGTCATAATTCTATCAATTGTGCAAATGAAAATTCAAATGTCATATAGGAGCAAGCAATGCAAGCTGAAGCTCTTACTGTATGGACTGATATTTCGTTTCAGGGTATAGTCGGGTCGTATTTATTTGATAATATAGTGACTGTTCAAAGCTATCTTAAAATGCCGAACGATTACTTCTATTCAGTATTTTGTGATATACCAGGTAATAAATCAATATTTTTAATGCAAGATGGTACGCCAGCGCATTATAATTTTACTGTTCGAGATTGGCTTGACGAAAAAATTCCCAACAAGGTCGATTGGCCTGCTCAATCTCCTGATCTCACACCAGCTGACTTTTTCTTGTGGTGATATCTTAATGATATAGTGTACAAAAGCAATAAATTATGTTAATCTATTCAATAATAGATTCTGATTTGTGCAAGAAAGCTTGTGAATCAGTACGTGAAAGATTTCAAAGATGCATCGGTGCTGATGGATATCAGTTTGAACATTTCAATTAAGTTGTTCTCTAATTTTAGTTTGTAATTACTATTATCCATATAATGAACTTTATTTTGATTCTCTCATATCTTTCCCTGAAGAAAGACTCTTAGAAATACGTATGAATCATTCTGTAACATTTTTTCAAAAGCTCGTATCAAATGAAAAATCATCATTGAAGTTGATTTTACTAATCAGGAATAGTATTTATTGATATTTCTCGTATGAAAAAAATTTTATTTTAAAATTTCGAAGGAAAGAATATTAAGGATAAGGATCTAAATGAAATATGTTACGGATTCCTTTCAATGTTTTTCTGTGATAATTTACACAAGAAAAAAATTTTCCTATGTTCTATATGTATAAATTAAATCTATATTTAATTTAAAAACGTACCATCATTAAAATTTCTTCTCCATGGAGAATATTTTAGTTTTAACCATAGTTTAATCAATAATGGTGAAATTAAACGAAGAATAATAATGAGACCACCATACAAACTGATAATAAGAGTTATTGTATAAGTTAAATTTGTTGAATATGTTATTGTATATGAACATGATGATGGATTACATTCATTAAAATATTTTGAATAATTCATTTTTGTTGACCAATTTTCAATGAAAAGATTTAGAAAATTTTCATATATTGTTTTATTTGTTTGTTTTGAATGTAAAACTGAATCATTCCAATTTACATTTAACTAAAAATAAAAATAATAATATATTAATAAAAATCCAATATTAATTAATAATTACTTGATTAAGTGATGGAAAATACGAGATTAATAATTGTATACATTTAATATCATATAAACAATCAAGTGTACTTGATAAAATCGCTTCAAGAGGAGTGCATCCTGCAAAAAATCCATTGACTAATGGAACATTCGATGTAGGTTTGATCCATGCAGCATATGTATAAACAGATGTTGTATTTATATTTGGTAAAAAACTAACTGGAATAACTGGATTTGCAGTACCACATAACATTGTTTGTGGATTCGAAATACTAATAGTTGTTTCTTCAGTATATTGTGTTGACATTTGGTGAATTAAATATTCATTTGTGATCAGAGCGGTTGAAAGTATCAAATTAGTGTTTAGAGCCGAAACAAAATAATTTGCTCGAATATAAATTCTTAGATAATTAAGATACGATATTATTTGAGTAGGAGCACTTGTTTTCAATGCATTAATTACTGCATTTACAACAGATTCAATTTGGATTTTAGAAAGAAGATGAATTGTTAGAAATTCATTATTATTAAAATCAATCAAATTTTCAGATATTGTTTTTTCAGATATTGAACAAAGATCAGATAAAAGTTTAAACTATACAAAATAAAACAAATTAGTTAAAAACAAGTAATGCTTATCGAAAGACTCGTTCAGTTCGATACATCGACGATTGAGCCCTCACTGTATTTGTCATCTCCCTAGAACTTGGATATTCACTCAATGTGTTAATATTATGTTTTCCAAGAATTTGTAATCACTCTCTATTTGTTTCATGATATTCATCTCTTATCTGTATTCATGTATTCGTTCATCGCTCCGATCTATAAGTAGACCGGTTAGAATTCAGATAAAGCATGTAATAAACAATTATATTCATCTCCTCTTATCCAGTCATCACTACTGCTTCTATCCTAATCTATTACTATTGTTATACAATGTCAACTGTAAAATCCTCCAGAAGCTAGATCAACGTCTACTTGATGGTTTTATTTATCGGCGTGCTAAAAAATCTAAAACCATCCGGTGTTATGGTCAAAATAATTATGTAGGTCTGTGCGAATTTGATAATGAGTGAAAAATTGCAGACGCGACAAGTAAAACTAAGAAAACATGCAAAATATGAACGTTTGACTGAACAATTCTAACGATTAATTTCTTCTTTTCATCTGATTATAAGAGATATGTATTTTAAAATAGCAAGCACACTATTCAATCTTTAAAGTGTTTATTACTGTGTTCAAAATAAATTTATTTTCTTGTGTTTTTTAATTCTTCTTTATACTAGGAGCTCAATTGTCAGGTCACCGCTCAATTCTTTTATCGTAGAAATAGTCTTTTGGAATTATAAGCAAACAGTTTATTTTCGACAGACTCTTCTCAAACATCTTGTTTTACAAAATCTTGGGTAGAGAAATATGATCATATCTGGAAATTTAAGTAGAAGATATTCAACATATCTTGCAGTAGACATCTTTAGATAGATCTTAGGCATAGATTTATAGACTCTTGGCTAAAACATAACAAATCCGAAAAAAAGATCATCAATATTTGTTTATAGGTGACTGTTAATATTTCTTAAATAGTCTGAATGATAAAAAATTTGATAGGGAATCGGAATCTGAAGTCAGTTTTTTTTTCTATGAACACTAACAAGCAAGATAGTAGTCAATGGTCATTTCATAAAACTTTCAGAATCATTGGTCTGATAAACATACTTCAATGGTAATCGAATTTCAATAAGTAGAAATATAATTTGGGAAAATACTACTAAGGCAACATCTTGCGAAAACAAGATATTTTACTCGAGTAAATCTTGACTTACCTGAGATTGAGCTGTTGTTCGAAAATCTGTCGCTGTATAACGACTTGCGTTTACAAAATAAAGTGCTTCAATCCATTGTTTACTGACAAAAATACTCGAACAAACAGAATGAAATGAAATTTCATTGAAAACAAATTTCATATAAGGTATTGTGATTGTCGAACATGGACATGAAATACTTTCAGGATGTTCCAAATAAAGTTTATCCAAAAGTGTTTCACTTATATTTGATACTGTTACCGTTTGAGAATATGATGTCATTAATGCTGCATAGAATAATTGATAAAAAGATACTGAAAATAAATTTACAAAGAATTTTTATTTTTACCAACAACATTTTATAAAACTTTAAAAATCTTAAAAGGTCGTATAATGCTTTATCATTAATAATATCACATTTAATAAATTATATATAACTACTTAGAGCATTAGAATATTAGTGGTAATAATATTGAAATAACATTATTCTGATAATAACCTTTCAATACAATCTGCTATGTTAGAATATCTTCTCTTTATGTTAACTCATATGGACATCATTTGATACGATTAAATTCAAGAATTAAAGTATCAATCATGTTTTATTTTATTCGAAATAATAGTGACATTTCGTCCTAACTAAGGACATCATCAGACACGTAAAAGTGAAAGGAGATGTACAAGGTATGTATATATGAGAGAGAATAAAAAGAAATTGTTTATTAATCATAATGGAGAATTTTCTTAAACATTCCAACAGAGATGTCTGTCGCGATGAAGAAACTGCTACTGCCGCACCGCGAAGATAATCAAAGAAAGCTACTCGCACCGCGCCGCTGCCGCGATGATAATTCTTAAAAATCTTTGGATTTTCAAGGCTGTGACCGGTTTAAACTAGAGTTACTTCTGCCAATCGATCAGATTCATCAAGCCTTATCGTGCAGCACACATTAATATAGAGATAATGTGTAAATTCCTGAGTTTTTCAAACTTCTCTCATATAAAAGTTGCCGCTGCCGCCACCACCATTGCGGCAGCGGCAGCTCCGCGATGAACATCTCTGCATTCCAATGCAGATGATTTATTGTTCTCCTCTTGCATTGGAATGTTTAAGCAAATTCTCCATTATGACTAACAAAAAATTTCTTTTTTATTCTCTCTCATATATATGTACCTTATACATCTCCTTTCACTCATATGTGTCTGATAATGTCCATAGTTAGGACGAAAAGTCACTATTATTTTTAGTAAAATAAAACATGATTAACAGTTCAATTACTTTAATACTTTCTGTAACTCATATATAATAAGCATATCATATGATCATATTTTGCATTTTATCTTTTAAAGACTTCATATGTTGTAGGAAAAGAAAAGAAATATATCAGAATGGATAAAATCCTATGCGATCAATGTTCGATGATGCAAATAAAACTATCTGTAGATACATAACAAATTTCTTTCCTTATTTATTGCATTAATAAGTCTCATCAAAAAAAAATAATCGATGACTACATTTTAATCGATTGATGTGCATCCCACGTATATATCACTATTTATTCTTTGATTTCTTTATTAGGAGCACATACAATCTATGTAAGAATAAATCACAACTAGATATTTAAGAAAAATATATGAAAAAGGATAGTTTTGTCAACTGTTATGAGATACACTTTTATTTTATTGTTTTTTTAATCAGAGAATAATACGATAAAGTTTTTTTTCATGAATGAAAACTTGACTATCTCTATCAATATATTATTTACTTGTAAGAAGAAAAACATATAACCAAGTTGTGTATTTTTGACGTTTAAGAATAGTTTCAAGATCTTGTCTTTCATGTTCTTCATTATCATGATATTCATTCTCTTCAAGCATAAAAAGATTGTAACTCTTTGCTTGTTTATACAACCAATAAAACAATAATTTTGGATTCATCATTTATAATGAATCGCCTTTCACAAGAATAGAATGTTCGTCCAATAATGTGATAAGGATTTCGAATGAGTTTTTTTTCTAAAACAAAAATCTTTGATTTTATAAAAAAAAACCAAGCAAATAAATATTAAATTAATGATGACATTTAGAAAAACAAAAAATCTAGATATTTACAAAGTTACTTTTCGTCTCTCTCTCTAACTCTGTTCGATCGAATTCATATGTTTATCATAGATAGATGAAAATATTTTTCAGATATTTCAGTAAAATGGCTTGAACTCTCAAGGGAAGGTCTATGGACTTTTATACTTATAGGGTTTTTCGTATTTTACTGGGATTCATCTAATGCACTCAGTTCACAATAAAAAAATGATTAACCACTTCAGATATTTCTGTCGTTAGTCTTTCGTATTATCAATGTCAATATGAGAATGTCTACTCTCTCACGAATTTTTTTCTGATAAATTTCATCTTTTTATTGCTTATTATTCATATAATTAACTATCCAGGTTCATCATTCGAGCCGTCTGAAACGACGTCTTAAACTGCCTCGAACGGTGAAGAAACAGCGTGATTCGTGCTTTAAATGGCCATCGTTTTACACCGGTTTGCGCAGTTTTTCCGCAGTTTTACATGAGCTCGGAATGAGGGTCATTTTTTTACCGGAACGTAAGCAACGTCGTTTGAGGCCGTTTCCGGTGAATAACTGCATGTTACAAAAAAATAAGATATTTTAAAATCAAAATCAGACTTATCGTTTCTGACCAGCAATAAGATCACCCTAAATGAATAAAAAAAATACGTACCAATTAATTTTAGAAATCTAATTCATTTTAAATTTAAAAAAGTTATTTCCTAATAAAATATACTTACTGTTTCATTTGAATGACCATAGATACCTAAAATAAATAAAAACAAATTTTTTTATTAATAAAATACTTACCTTCGAGAGATATATAAAACAGTCGAAAAAATTCGATCAGGGTCGCATATTAATGCGAAATAAAAGAAAAGAAAAATATGAAATACACCTTGAGAACAAGAAAGTGCTTCATAGAAATATTTCAAGAAAGTGCCCTTACAATAATAGATAAAGATCAAGAACAGGCCTTACTAATATATCCTCTAAGAATGGCTACTTACGCGTCCATGTTCTTTTATAGTTCGATGTAATAATGCTGTAAAACGGCAGAAAAACGATAGTCGTAAAGGTAGCCGTACGACAATCGTAACGACAGTCGTTTCCGGTAACGCCAAAACGGTCATCTTAAACGACGTCGTTTATGATCGTATTTCGCCGTTTTACAGTGCTTTGTAAGTGATCAGCGTAACGACAACCTTTTTTCGCCGTTTTCCACTGTTTGAGGCCGTTTACGGCGTCGTTTTCTTTCACATGGGTAGCTGTTTTTGTGTACTCAAAAAGTGAGTACACACATAGAATCGGTCAGTGTGTCCGTCGGGCCGGTCGGCCGTTTACACGATAGCTCTTCACAATTGCATTCGATTGAGTTGAAATTTTATGCACACAATTGTCTCATCAATATCTCGATCGAGTTCGAAAATGAGAAGGATTCGTCGAGAAATGACTGAGTTATCGAAAAAATTGTCATTATTCACCAGACCATCCCTGGGAGAGGGGGGGTACAGGAATTTTTTCAAAAAAAATTTTTTTCTCAGAATTGTTCGCAACATGTATGAATAGACTCAGTTTTTAATGCTGGTTTCGAATATGATATTAATTTTGAATCGATTCGTCGTCTTTTAAGTGAAAGCTGCTTAAACAGGGTCCCAAAATACACAAAATCTGTATTCTGAGGCCAGTGGGCCTAAATATGTCTCAGATGACTAGCGGTTTGGGGCTGTTCTAGATGCATGGTTTTGTCGCTACTACAAAGAGTTATCAAATAGAAAAAATTCGAACTCGATAGCTATTTATATTGGGGGATTATTATGAAAACTAGCTATACCCTGCACTGTAAAAAAAAAAGGAACTTTACCGAACCAAAAAAGATATCGGC